>JBBPJZ010000106.1:0-36777 GCA_038089015.1 Chalciporus aff. trinitensis
TGATCGACTCTTTCTACCGCAGTGATGTTGATATTTAGTATCGTTCGGGTCCATGGTGCCGGCTCGGGTATAGCCGAGCGCTATACAGTACGTACGAACCTTATTTCGACTACTTCACTAGTTAGCATCCCCTCGTCCACTACACGAATAACCCTTTGCCGTTTCGTCACGCCTCACCCGCAAGTTGCGTTCCCGGCTCCGACTTTTCAACAAATGACATCGGCACATCCGAGTGTTCAATCAAGAATGTGGGGGGTGTCACGAGTGTATTAACGCAACTCTTTCTGAATAGTGAGGATCGTGATACCAGTTTAGATGGCGATGAGAGCGGCGAAGCTTCGGTTGATCATGACCCAGTTCTCGTGTAACTGACCTACAGTATAGGCTATCCTTGATTTGGAAGGATCGAGTCAAGCGACCACTAAGCGACGGTCAAACAATCTCGGTATTCTTTGTCTCTCGTTTCTGGCGCCTGGCAAACGCTCGTCTTGAGCTCGCCCAACAAACACTAAACCCAACAAACACTGAACTTGAATGTGCTCGGTACGGTGACCAATATGCACAAGTGTCTACTTATACCAGAAGTCATCTCGATGATATACATTCAGTTTGGGGAGAAGGCACTCGACGAGACGCTACGTTTGGCTTGCATTTAGAATGTGCAAAGCGCATCTAATTACGACCACCCATCCCCTTATTTGGAAGGATCGACGTATGTCACGTTCGGGACCCTTGGCTCGGTTACTTTTTCGCAAGTAGCAACGTGCGTCGCCAGCTTGGTCACCGAACACCTCAAGTTCTTCGACGATTCAGTTCAGATGCACAGGTGCCTATATTCACCGGAGAGTATCTTCATGATCTTCGCTCACTTGGGGAGGATGGTGTTGGATGAGGACTCGCAGCCATGGGATTCCCTCACGACGGAGCCGACCAGATCCACTCTTCTCAACCTCGCTCTGAGCTGCAAAGCGTTCACCGAAATAGCATTGGACGTTCTGTGGCGTAACATACCTTCGGTATGCCCTCTTCTTGACTGTTTGCCTGTCGACGTTATTAAAGGACCAAATGACACTGTTGTGAGCAACATCTTGTATTCCCCATTTAGATGTCAGTATAGGCTGATAATATCTGGCTTTAGTCAACTAGTAGGCGCCTCCGTCCAGAAGACTTTGTGGTCTTTCAAAAATACGCACGGCGTATCCAATCTATAGGATATCGAGCACCACGCCGTTTCCGGCGTGAACACCATGTGCTGCGCATCCTGTCTGACTCCCCTTGCGAGTCGGGCAGTGGACTTCTGCCTAATCTGAAGATAATCACTTGGAAAGTATACGACGACGAATCCATCTCTCTTTTCCGACACCTTGTCCCACGCACACTACTTTCGCTATGCTTCGTAGGGTCATCGTGGCCCCAATCCAAAATCACACTCGTATCCTTCCTCCACCAGCACTTTCCAGGCCTCACGGAGTTTTGTTGTGTTGCACTTACACCCGAGGCTTCGTGTCACATTTCCGACTTCGTCTGCCATTCCGAAAATCTAACCGCCCTTTCCACGGGCCCCCTCAGCGAACAAGCAATGAAGCACTTGATGCAATCAACAACGTTGAGAGAGTTCAGCGTCTTGCTTCCTGAATGCCAGAACTTGGAGGTGTTACATGGCTCATTCCTCCCAAACCTCACTTTCTTTCGTCTCCAAGGATCCCAGCTTGGTAGGGCACTCACGTACTTGACTCATTTCCGGCTCTCGCCTACATGGGTACGCTTTGAATTCTCGTCTTCTGCAACAGGCATATCCACTTCACAGTTCCTCGAACTTCTCACGGTATCTTTTGACAATGAGAAGCTTTCAAAACTGAAGTATGTAGCCAGCAAGATGCTCCCAATCGCCTCTGACTTGGAACTCCCAGCAAATGCGCTGGATGTTCTCTTCAAATTCAAAAACCTCACCTGCCTCTCACTCGAATACTTCTTCACCCCACTTCTCAACGATGAGAAGGCGGTACAGATGACCGAGAATTGGCCGCGTCTTCAGACATTGAAGATTGGTACGGGAAAGGATTGGGTTACGGATGCAGGAACACTCGTCCGTTCTCAAATGACCCTGTATGGCGTTGCCTACATTACGCAATATTGCCAAGAGCTCCAAGATCTCGGACTCGTTTTCGATCCATTGGTCCCGCCCTCAGCCCCTATCCCTGAACATTGGATGAACCCCAATATCAAGATGCTTGACGTTGGCGCATCGATGTGTTCAACCGACGTCCTGGGACGGGTAACACGGCTGATAGCATAACTTTTCCCGAAACTCCGTTCTATTGGAACACGAGAAGATCAGGCGACCCCGGCAGGTTCACGGGCGGAGGCGTGGAAGAATGTGATGTCAATATCGAAGGAGTACGTCGAGATGCAAGAGGTGATGAGGCAGAGAGCAAGGGAGGAGGCGCGCAAGGAATCGCGCAAAGAGTTGGAGAGTATGCACCAGTGCAACTGCGTACCTGGACGCCACACCGGCAATGGCGGAGAAGATGATCATTGACTCCACATCACGGCTTGTTCAAAAATCCGGGTCACAACTTGACCCGCTGATCCGTACTTTCAACCCACCAGGGAAGATGATAACGCGACATCTTTGAAGCTCGATAATTTGGATTTAAACTCTCCGGCTTTGTGGAATAAATACACAGGAAAAAGAGAATCGATAGAATGTCGGCTACTAATTGTTCAGCTGTTATTCCCAGTTTATGCTGTTCTGTTGAACGAGTGTCCCCAAAATGTTTTGAAGGTCTTGCCCTGACACTTGTCCGTTGAGACTGTTGGGGTACAAGGTAACATAGTCACTGTAGCCGAGAACGACCTAGGAAAAGTCACGTCCTCCACCAGTTGCCGCTAGGGAGTGTAGCATTCACGTACCGGGACCAAGGTCGTCGCAGACCCTGCCTGAGCGTTCCACCACTGGATCATGTTGGCCATTCCGCCCTGGATTCTCGTGTTGAACTGCTCCACTTTTGCGATAATCCAACTATTGTATTGCGGCGTGATAGTCGGATCAAAGCCATTCCTGGATAATTGCGGGTTGATCTTGTACTTTACCACGGAGGGGGTATGCAGGAATTTGGAAGCCTACCAGACGTTGCGAATGCACCGTGATGAATACAAGAAGCTCTCTCTGACTCTGTCATCCATCATGTAACTCATCGCACCGGCGGCCTTGAAGAAATGATATCTTTGTTGGTGGAGACACGAAAACAGTCAATATCGAGTGGTGAGCTTACCGCGCGCATGATATCTATTTTCTTTGATGCTGTGTAGCCCTGAAATGCAGTCTGCGCTGAGATGTTGATGTCCTTGAAAGCCTGGTACGTTTGTCAGAATTGGCGTGTCATCCAAGAGAATAATTGGTGAGATACTCTGGCCTTGATACCGTTTGCCGCTTTCTCCAACCAAGCCATATAAGGGACATTGGGACTTTGATTATTCGACAGGCAAGCACGCAGAGCGTTTAGGATCTGAAGTGTCATTTTATTAGGTAGTGTTCTCTACCAGCAGCATATACTTACTGGCTGTTGAATTATTTGGTTGTTGACCCAGGTGCAGAATGGGAGTCCACTTCCTTGCCACACGGCAGGCATATTTTGCAATTCGCCGATAAACTGGGCAACTTGACGTGTTCAATCCAGTCAGTATCGCATCACGTTCCAGTCAACTAAATCACGGACTGAGTTGAGTCTCGTAAACGTGCTCTCTGTTGTAGGTAATCCCGCTCGCATATGGGGATTTTATTCCGTTGCTGACATAGTTGCCATCAAGTATCGTAGGGAACGCGAGGTCCCAGTATTCATTAGTTGCTGCATTGGTGTACGCCAGTGGTGCGAATCTCAAGGTACACCCCGGAACGGTCACGGTGCTCTGGAAGATGTAGGTAATCAGGTCCACTTGGACAGGTACACAACAAGCTCGACACGCATACCGCCAATTCATCTGGGTGAATGACTTGACATTGCACAGGTTAGCACCAGGTATTAGGGGAAGATAGGCGAGTGGAGCTTACGGGTGCGACGCTCGACTCCGTCATTCTCATTAAAGTCATCGAAGATGAAGGATAGAAGTTCCTCGTTGAGGTCGTATTGTTCCTCCACCAGTGGGGCATCGCTGATGGTGTCGATGCTGCGCATTCTCCTCGATACAGCGTCTAAGAAGGTGGGCGCTAGTAAAACAGGATATTGAGGACGGTGGGATACAAGACTGCAACCAGGACGCACAGTCTGAGTATACATCCCCATCCGCTTGATTGACACCTTGGGGTCCGGGACACAGTATTGTCCCTGGGACTGTGGGCACAGCACTGCCGGAGTTTCGCTTCATGAGGGGCTCCATTGCGGGAACGAGTGGGTCAGTCGTGAGATGTTGATTAACAGGATGGATATATTGTTCTTGATCCCCGATCTTCTCTAAAATGTAAGCTGAGGAGCCATCTGGTGCACGTGAAATGTTGGGAATATTCTGTGGCGTAGGCAAGCCCTCGCTGGAGACGTTACGCTTGGCGATTGTTGAACTAAAGCCCGTACACGCTTCAGAATACGTGTACTCGGTTTGATAGAATGGCCACGAGACACCGCTACTCTCCCAATATAAAAGACTACGGTTTGTGAGGATGGTGAGGCATTGTTGCATAACGGATAATAATGCAGTAGAAACCCACCTGCCTGTAAGCCCGCCAGTGCTAAGAGGGGTCAGTAGCATCACTCCTGTTTGTTTGTGCGACACTCACAAATCAATTCCATAATCTACCGAACTATTTGTTAGTGAAAATATGCGGTACACTTGGAATACAAGACGTACAGGCGTTATAGCAAACTTCGGGTGACTTGAGCCAAAAGAAATCTCAGTGAGACCGTGTTTTTTGGAATGACCACTACTTACTTGGGTGTTTGAAGCTGAACCGTTGACTGAGATACCAGTGTATAGATCAGTTTGAATGTAGGCCTGGAAAGGAAACGTCGGGTAGTACGGAGTTACAGCGACGACCAACGGCAATCGATACATACCTGTGCATCCACAAGTGCGCCATTAAGGATATTCACACCAAGCTGGAGAGCCGGGACCAAGTGCAAGCTCAAATCGCCTGCCGGCAGTTAGCAGCGAACAGCCCACATTCGATACTGACAACTGACCTGCTAGCTCCACACTCGTACCGAAATCCTGGACTGGAATACCCATCGGCGAGACAATCCCATTTACTGGGGTGGCTGTGAAGTTGTCCCCAACAGCGCCTAGCTGGATGTTAATCGCTGGGAATTGGACCTTGGTACTCATTATGAGAGTGCTACGACCCAAATTGTCAAACAGAACTGGATAAATCAGAAAAGAAAAAACATACGCTTCGATAGACAGCTCTCCGGCAACTAGTACAATAATCAGAGAAAATAACTGATCGAATTTTTTGGGGACTTACTATAACCGTTGATGACAAGACTGGGTCCGATCGTGAGGAGACCGGGGCTATTGCAAATAAGTTGGGCCATCATCTAGACCACTGATTCATAATCGACTTACTAGTAAAGTCCTGGGAACCCAAACGACTAACCAACATATAGGTATGAATGGTGCGTGAAATGCGATAGGATAGACCCACCGCAAACTGGATGTTGTTAGAGTTATATTTCACTAGCGCTACTCCTTGGATCATGAACGACGCCATTGCACTGGCATCGGTATCTAGTAACGAATCGATTGTTAATTTCTGCTACAAAACAAAAGCTCAGGAACCGCGCGTACTCAGGAACAAGTATGCAGCTTGAACTGCGATGGAAATGTGTTAGATATCACTAACAGTCTGGATGGAGAGCTGGATACCTGATGGTGGTACAACGGTGGCTTGAAGGTAAAAGCCGTACCGCGCATTCGCCGCTTTGACGCTCATGTTAGCTTGTTGGCTCACAGTCGATAGTGAGAAAACTCACTGGCCGTGCCTGTCACGCCGATATCCAACGAAGCCTCGAATGATGGCTGTGTCGGTGATCCTGGAAACATGAAGATTAACGACAAGCAGTGGATAAACAGAGTCAACTGACCAGGGCAGCCAATCTGATTGTGGTAAATTGTCCACTGGTATGCTGACTGTCAGATGTACCGTCAACGCACTAAATGCTATGACCACGTACGGTGTCTGTCCAGCTGAATCTACGAGTGGTCGAAACTGATTGTTCCACCTGTGACATGTCAATGTTTGCATCGAAAACATGTATAGTTGTAGTACCGTTGTTATCTTCGAGAGCCAAGTCGTGAAGGTACCCCACCATCTGCGCAAAATCGGCTTCTTGCTTTCTTGTTCTTGAAGCCTGCATCACGGGAGGTTAATCGCACAACCGATTCTACTGGAAATCACTCAAGTTATACCATCGCTTGCGTTCTGGAGGTGAATCCACTACGCTATCCCAATAACCTGGCATGTCAGTGACGTCTGCATAGTATCACATCAGTAACCCTTATATTGACTAAACGCCATGTCACTGGTCAGCTTACCAGCACGCATGTAGACAGGACCATTTGACTCGGGAATGACAGAGAAATCTGATGAAGGAGTGAGAGCCATTCCATTGCGCGCAATGCTAGAGACTGACCATAATCGAAAGAGAGCGAGTATACCAGCTCGTTCACTGGTTTCTGAGCATGATGGAATGCAGGCAAGATTGATTGGTTCGCGTGCGGAACTAGGGTTGCAACGCGGGCATAAGGACCAAGTCCACAAGACTTGGGCATTTGCACGATCGTGTGCTCAGGGCCTCCAATGAACACATGTGCACATCCAGAGTTGCCTATCGACTTGGAGCAATAAGCGAGCACCTGTTTTCCAAAAGATAAGTAAATGGTCAAACGAATCGATTTATGGCGGAATCCTTACCGTCTGTGGTTGATCACTCTTTGCGTCGCATGAAGTGACGACCCAGTCCGAGACGACCGCCATTGACGACACCGACTGTGGATTGGGAGAGTCGACGAAAACCTCGCCGAACGCCCCTGTGTTCTCGTTAAATGATGTAGTGGAATTGGTATATGCTTCAATTGTAGTCGTGACATCCGGGTCGAACTCAACGTCGAATGTTTCAGCTCCTTGAGTAACGTTGCTGGGGAAGATATCGTTGAAGGGAACCGGAACATATGCACTGCCTGGATGGCGCAACCCATCAGTCATGCAATACAGAAGAAAAGAATCAAATGCCCCACTGATGGGATCACAACAATATGAACGCGCATGCTGCCAGCCCGTGCATGGCTGGTCAGCATCACCTTGAATATCAGTAATTAGCGCGACCTGTCCAATAGCGCAACCACCGTCCAAACCTGCGAGGAAAGAAGGTAAGCAAATATCTATTGGGTTCCTCGAACGAATACTAACATAGCGGCGGAGTGCCCTTCCATTTGCAATTTTGATAGGGAAAGTTTTCACCCGCACAACAGAAGGCCTCCGATTCTCCCCCCGTACAAACACTGCTACATATTCCGCCAGGATTAAGCTTACAGACCGGTGAATAGGAAGCAGTCACTTTTGCCACCAGCAGTGACGAGTTACCAGGAGGGCAGGTGGGGTTTGACGAACATCCTGAGAAAATGTATTTGAGTTGATAGGGCAAAGCAGATCGAGGGCAGGAAGCTACCTCCGAGGGCACAATTGCTTGCTGCAGTGATATTGGATTTGCAACAGAATGCGTATGAACCCGCCTCTACTGGGCAACTAATTGTGGCCAGTAGAATTTCGTTTGGTGGACACATCGAACTGCAGTTTTCTTGCACTGGGAGTGCATTAGTTATATATAGTTAAGCGCCAAAGTATCCTGCCCCACATGAACAAGAATCCGGTGAATATCCAGTCCCTGGAACGATGACGAGAACTTTGAGCCTCTTACGACAAATGGCGACCAAAATGTTTACCAGCTTCACAGCATACAAGCTTGGTGGATCCGGGGTATGAATTCCAATACGGATTCAGAGATCCGACGGAGCTAAAATGTTCTCATTAGCCGAAAATGACAATCTGGATTTGAAACGTTCTACTTGTATCCAGTTGGGCAGCTTTGAGCACCAAAGTCGGTCACAATACAACCAGTCGCCTGACTGACACCACTTGCGATTGCCTGCGTGACATTTCCATACAGCCCGGTAAGTTCACTGAGTGAAACATGTAAAAATCCGAAGATTGCAGGGACGTCGTTAGCACGTACGTGTAGGTAGCATCATCTTGATCCAAACTCCAAATCATTGATCCACCAATGCAATGATCGTTTGCACTTATCAAAACAATTCAGGGCGAATCAGGTTAGGTGGATATTGAGCTTACTAGTTCATCTTCATTGCAAAGGTTTCCGCAGTGTCGTAACTAGCCCACTGGTTGCTGAATGTCGGGTAAGTAAGAATATGGCTCTGAAGTGAAAATAATTAATACACACCCTTCCCAGAGCATGTAGTTCACAGCAGCGACAGGGTCAACCACGGACTGCGTATCGGCATTGTAAGTAATGGCATACTTGATTTCGGAGAACATCAAAATTCCAGCCGTATCGGTGCATATACCCGGGTTTCCACCACTGGCCTGGGGGACGGATAATCCATGTTAGTAGACATCTTGCAGCCCCAACGATGGGAGAATCATACCCATGAGCAGCCTGGGGCCCAGCAAGCTGGTGACGAGACGTTGAAAGTGCGACTATAAAACGCAAAGCCCATGTTCTGGAAGTTTGCGGCTGCGGTGAAATACCAGGACGATGAGTGCTATGCATACATACCACTTGCGAGGGATTGACACCAGCTCTCCAGTAAAGATCGAACGCTTGGTCGATCTCAGTCAAGTTAGCATGTGCGTCGAGAACATATCTGCATATTAATATGAGCGAGTGTATGAGTCATTGTTCACAACACACCTACCCTATGTAGGGGTCCGTTCCGTCCCACACGCCGTGAAGATCGTAGGTCCTATGTTATTACGTGATAAATAGAACGTCTCACGAAAATATTACAACATACATAACATTCACCCAGTCAGCGCTCTTCAGCAAACCTGGAAGATCGAAGTGCTGGAGATACCAGTATGAAGATGGTGCTGTACTATATCATTATATGTGTAAGCACAATTCTTTTTTAAAATCAAATACTTACAACGAAAGACCATAACCAGGGCTACTGAACGCGGCCTGAGAAAACAGGTGAACCCAAGCTAATCCATGATGCGAAGACGTAATCCATACCTTCACTGCGGCCATGAACGTCACATAGTTTTCAGTGTCGGCCGGTCCTCCGCCACGATCGTATGCACCGGGATACTAAGAAATCCTGTCTGAGATTTCGATTAAGAAGATCACAATGTATACATACTTCCCAGTCGATGTCAAGGCCCTTGTCGAACCAGTGTGAGAACAAGTATGTTTATTGATGCGTAAAACTTACATCGAATGCATATGTCTCCATAACAGATAGGGCGGAGACGATGAAAGTGTTCGTATTGGCAGTAGATGCGACTAGTTGTGAGAAGATGGTCGATGTGGGTGGATCCTAAGTGGTAATGACATGAGATATCCTGTACCTAGAAAAGAATATTGGCGCACGTTGAAGGTCCAGCCACCTGATAAGTTGTTTAAGTCAACCCCGCGATTTTCGGAAGCTAAATCTACTCACCGATCGAGAGATAGACCTTAAGCGTAGGATTCTGGCTTTTCATGTCTGTCGTGCGTTGCCACAGTTGACTGTCCCCCGTGTTTGCCTCGACCAATTGGAATGTGCTAAGAGGTGGTAAACAATGGTTTTTCGGAAACGAGGTTAACAACTTGCTTAGATAGAGATGCAAAGGCGAAGTTTATATGTGTCAGCATTTCCGTGGAAATATCTTCAGGGGGATATTTCAAGCAAGGTCTACAAAAAGTTCAAGGGGAAAACATGAAGACATCTTAGAGTATCATACCGAGAATTAGCTGCACCATTATAATAACCTATGCGACGAGTCAGTGCAGAGTCACTCTCGGGACCTGCATGGTGGCCAACAAGAAGCAATCAGTGAATAGACAGGTGGCAGTCGTTTGCACTGACCACAAGCGGGAGTCATAGGGTTTCCACAGTTCGACTGGCATCCTGTACTGCAAAAATCGGCTGCAAGATGGGATATCGGTGAAACCGTTCGAGATTGATACGAGTGACATACTTGTAGTTCCGCAGAAGCCATACTTTGAGGACATCAGCAGTTATTCATGATGCGGAAATACAAAATCACCCAATACCTGACTACAGCAGACATTCTGATACGGATTAAGTAATGATGTCTAGAGTGGGAAGGAATGAAGGCCGACCAAGGGACATGTTCGATTTGCTGGTGGGGCATATTGACCACATTCAGCTTGAGCCTCACAGTTGCTTGTACAGTTACCACCGGAAGCAACCGGAGTACAGTAAGCGGGACCGAAGCCACAGAATCCGCTATTGCCATTGCAGCAAGCACCCTTTTATTTCAATCACTTGTCAGTTGAACTCAACAACAGAGAAGAGCCGATACGCATACGTTAGTGCATGGTATAGTCGGTGTACACGAGCCAACTGGAAGCGACGTAGCATTGTTGATGGGACCCGTGACATAGGATTGAGCATGCACAAGCTCAATAGTAGTCAGAATCGCTGGATAGATGTAAAACACGCGCCGAGGGAATGACACAAGAACAAACACACCCAGTAACGTGATCAGGAGACCACCCTGTAAAGCTAGATTCATCTTCTGCAGCAAGTATCAGGATGCGAGCTGCGAGGGATGGACAGGGACTCTGCATGGGCTCGAATGACATTTAAATGCGAGCCCAGACGATAAGTGGCCGACATATTTCTGGAACTTGATCAGGAGTGCAAGCGACACACCAAAGGTTCAGAAGTCTGGACGCTGAGCTGACGTCTGGATGGTAGTGGTAGCACATGGTCACAGACCACAATCATACAAGCGCCATTGGGCCATCGTTATGATTTGACATTCCTGACTGTTGCCATTGGTTCATTATAGCGAATGGACCAACGACGCACCGGCACTGTTTCACCTGCGTGTTGGAAAATTGAATGCCCTCACCAGTCCCAGGTCCGCCCCTGCCAGCAGCACTTTTGAGACACCTGAAACCTTTGAGGTAGGGCTTTTATTCAGGTGCTAACCATCATGATCCCCCAGGGTGCCTCGGGCTCGTGTGCAACCTCCGAATGAGGCCGAGGGACCCTTGAGGCTCAGAGGCTCATGTGATGTTCTGCGTGAGCCTCCCTGTCCGCACTCTGGATGTGGTTAACCTCAAGCAAAACCCTTCTCAGCTTCTGTTCCCACGGAGAGAACGAAAAGAAAATGCACAAACCCTACATTATGGTTTGGGGCACGGCACACCGAAATCCTGGTGGAGGCATAGGATTTTGTAAACTGCATGTTGTGTGCATCCTGGAAGAGAAGTTATCTCAGAAATTTCCTGGTCTTGTTGGTGATAGCACCATACAACGATCCTTTCTCAAGCTTTGAGCGCAGTGGGTAGGAGTGGTGTTCAGCATGACTAAGATGTCACAGTCTCAGGTTTATTCAAGTAAGTTACCGCCTGAGAATCTTCTGTATCTGTCATAGGTCAGCACAAGCTATAGAGGTCATTTCATCGTTCTGGTCATGAAACGTTATGCAGCTGGCGGGCCTGGCACCATGTGTCCCCCGTGTATCAGTTTCTATCTGATCTTCTTTTCCCCCGTTCTCGTCGCTTTGTCCATGCGTTTGTCCGCTTATAGGTTCGGTTCCGCTCAGGTACGTTGGTTCATCATGGTTTCATCTTTCAAGCGTGGAACAATCACGGTGTGCTCGGTTGTATGATAGATACCGGAGCAAGTGTACGCGAAATTGATAACTAGGAGACCTCCATGAAGAGTGGAAAGTCAGCTGTAAATCAGGCGAGATCCACCCTTCGTCCATGGTGCAGGTGTCACGACTCCCTTTCATCCTCCTTGCTCTCGAATATGCAGAGGCATCCTCCCTCAAGAACACCATTCATGACCATAAGATCGCGCAAGACAATGCTTCCCAGGCACAGAGGTTGAACCACCTGGCACTGTCTGAGTCCCCCACTCTTCCTGGTGCCAGTGGGCCCCGACCGAGCATGTTGGCGACCGCAGACACATTCGCAACTTCAAATGGCACAACTCTTGGGTTCACTATCTATTCGGCTTCCAACTTGCCCACAGGTCCTTATACTCCTCCGACTTCATGCGCCAACGCCTTGACAGCAACTATCGAATGTAACTCTACTATTCTCCTTATGGGGTGCGATTTAACTCTGTCCAGTTTCCACTGTTTACTGACTATATTCCCAGGGTCAACCCCCTTTTCGATCCCGCAAGCCTGGCGGCGATGTGCACTACTTCTTGCACATCATCGCTTCAAGTGTATAGAGCTAATGTCGCTGCTTCATGTGCCGGCTATACCATGCCTGCTCCAAACAACCAGACTTACCCCCGTAAGTTCAAATTGTATTGTGGTCGACTATTGGTTCAAACAGTGTCTTAGCGACATTGGCCGCTGATAGCGTTCTTGGACCATACAATGAAGAGTGTTTGATGGATCCGTAAGTGCTCCTTGGTGACCAACGAAGCTTACATGACAACGTACATGATAAAGAACGACAGGAACATACTGCAACACAATCTTACCTTCATACGGTCCACTGCCGCCACAAGGCATTTTAGGGTACCCGCAGAGTGACGTCTGCACGCCGTGCATGCTCAGCATCCTGAATGTTACTGTGTCCAACATACTCACTTACTCGAATGCGAGCTATTACTATCTCCAGTCTGCGTTGAATCTCTGTGGATCGTACGTAGAGTTGTCACTAACGAACAAAGACACGCCGATTGACTCTTTCAATAGCTCATATGACAGTTACAATGTCACCAATCTTCCAGGCAGTCCAACTACCATATTCACCCCAGGACCGGCTACGACCCCAGTCGGGTCGAACGCGACAGTATCCTCGACATGCAATATCACTGGGCGCAACATCACTACGACATCGAATAGCACTTGCACGTCCATCGCTGACCAGTACTCTGTTACCTGGTATGATGTGTGTGTACCTTTTTCTGTACAGCCTACTTCACACATTTACCATCACATTAGATTGTGTTGAATAACCCCAGCGTCAACTTCACGAACTGTGATGTCCCTACGGGGATAACTCTTTGCCTTCCCCAAGTTGTCTCGTCCGTAGCTGTGTTGATTCCGTCCTAATTGATTTTTAGGCTTGTACAACCTACGTTCCGACAGCCAATCAAACGTGTCTCGACTTCATCACAGCGGCGAACAGCGGCCCGTTGGCGAGCATGAACCAGAGTATCTCGCAGACGCAGCTTATAAGGTATTTCAGATTCGTTCCTTTTCAACTTGAGGCCCATCGATCCGCGAAAAAACAGTTTCAACCCTATGCTTGGCACGGGCTGTACGCAGATCGTGAACCAATACGGCAAGAATCTCTGTATTAGGTGGGAAATATTAAAATAATGTAGTTCAGAAATGTTGATCTGAACGATTCACAGCCCCCATGGTGGGTTCCCAAGCGTTAGTGGAGGATATGTACCCCCACCCACACCCACTGCGGTTGTGTGAGTGAATATTTTCTCATGCCACTTAGTTCGTCGGCTAACCATCATCCGTATCAGACCTCCGCCCGGCCCAACAGTAAGTGGGACAACATCGAACTGTGGTGCCTGGTACCTCGTCCAACCAAACGTGAGTGATTCCTGCCCCATCACATGTCCCAATTTAGCTGTGGGTTTTAAAAGGCATACTGTAATCAAATCGTGATGAACAGTGAGTACCTTGACTCTGGGCCCCTGTATCACGAATATTACACTAACCCGATGCAGATTCGATCACCCTCTCGGAGTTCCTGACATTAAATCCGGAGGTAAGTTCACTTTCCTACTTCGATAGCGTAGATCATCGACAAGAATGACAGGTCAACTCTAACTGTACGAACCTCTGGGCCAAGTAAGTATGATCGCATTGAATGCTCAACGTGCTGAATCTCTGCTTTTGAACAGCTACTACTATTGTGGTGAGTCTAACTCCTCCCGAGTCTTCGTCGAACACAGATACCCACTCAGCCTATAGTTGCACCATACCCACCCCTCACTGCGAATGTGACCCTTCCACCTATCACCAATGGTACGATGGTAGTCACAAGCATGTCTCTTCTCCCGATGGCAACGCCGACATTCTACTCTTACCCGACCGGTTGGTTGCCTACACCAACGGGCGTCGCATCTGGGACTGTTCTGAGCGGATGTTATTACTACTACCAAGTGCAGCCGGGAGACAACTGTACCAGTGTGGAGCAAATGTACATCGAGGTTTTCCGGCGCAGTTCTCATACTAACTTCTATTTGTTCAGGTTTGGCTTGACAGCACAGGATTTCACTAGATGGAACAACAATCCATTAATGCCGTGCCCGAGCTTGGCATCTGGCAGTTTCGTTTGTGTCGATGTCCACAACGTCACTGACACTGCTCCACCCACACCGACGAATGCTGCGACGGGTTCAGGCCCATCGGTAATCTTTCATTTCACACATTGGCTGGCCCATACTGACTTTGCTTCTTGTATAAGGGCTGTTACCAGTGGTACACGATCGCTTCGGGGGACACATGCCCATCGGTGGAAACCAACTTCAACTTGACACAGTCCCAGTTCTTAGCACTCAACCCCGAGGTGTATTCCAACTGTACGAACCTCGTCCTTGGTGAAGCATACTGTGTCGAAGCGATACCCACTCCCACCACGACTACGACGGGTACTCCGACAACCACGGCAACGACGACCACTTCGCCGACTCCCACCAACATCAACCCTGGAAGCTGGACCAAGTGAGAACTCGTTCTTCATCAGGCTCCATTTGCTGACTCAGTCCGGCATGAATTAGCTGTACACAATACTGTGAAGCAATTCCTCAATCACTCCTCTGTTTGCGCTGATTTCTGTGGTGTACCTTTCAGACAATGTTCAATCCGGAAACTCTTGCAACTCGATAGAAGATGCGTACGTGGTTGTTTAAGCATTTGTCTACCTGGGTCCCAATCTTGATCACACGAACAGGTATAACATATCGTTTTCCGATTTACTGCAATGGAACCCGGAGCTTAACACCGCCTGCAGCAGTGCGTCTGTGTCTCCTCTCACCATTTGTTTATCATTAACTCCGATGGTACCTTATAGACTTGGCTCTTGCGGTAAGTGCCCACCCGTGTGAATAAGCGCAAACTCGTCTGATTTGTGATTTCAGTCCTACTGTGTTCAGGGATCGGACCCGTGTACAACTGTCTACCAAGTTCAGAGTGGCGACTATTGTTCAAAGATCGAAACTCAGTTCGGTATCACGATTACCCAATTGACGTCCCTCAACCCGTGGCTTGATGCAAATTGTGGTAAGCATCTGTTTTGTCAGTCATGCATGTCAACTACTCACGCTACGGTCATCAGATCTTCAGGTAGGACAGATATTGTGTATCGCTCGAAATGCGCCCACGACGACCTCGTCGATGCCCACTTCGACGACACCAACGGCGACGAGCACTGTCCCGGCTAATCTTGAATCTGGAAGCTGGTCCAAGTATGTTGTATCATGTATCCGTCTCGTGTGATATTGTTGATGATCTCTTGCCAGCTGTACAACGTATTGTAGGTCTTGTTACATCTAGTGGCTGGCCTGCCTTGATTTATTTCTCTAGACAATGTGCAAAGTGGTGATAGTTGTAACGCAATTGACGCCAAGTCGGTCTTTCTCGTATACCAAGGATGATTGACTGATTTTCGTCTAGTTTCAACATTACTTTCACCGATCTTTTGCGGTGGAACCCAGAACTCAATACGGCATGTTCAAGTGCGTCATTTCTCCGATCTAACCTAAATCGCAATACTAACGGAGTTGGCGCCAGACCTAGCGCTTGCGGTTCGTTAACTTACATCATCGTATGTCGCACCCGCTCACTCTTCCCGTCAGTCCTACTGTGTTGGAGTGGCCGGCGGTTGCACAGATATCTACACAGTCGTCAGCGGCGACTACTGTTCAGAGATCGAAACCAAATTCGGTATCACTTCGGCGCAACTTATGGTGCTGAACCCGTGGCTTGACGCGAATTGCGGTACGTCCATATCTCCCAAACGTTCAGCCATTGCTAGATTCTGAAGCATTCATTTCACATCAACAGACCTTCAAATTGGTCAGAACCTTTGTGTGTGAAAGAAGAAAGGGCTTTAGAAGTGTATACGTGTATCCAGGGTCTCCCGATCGTTGGTTGCGTTTTGAATCAAAGTCATCTTTTTTTTTTTTTTTTGGTGTCAGTGCCTGCTTGAAACTGTGCTTTTATGCCTTTCAGCCCAGGGATCCCCCGGGCGTTGCAAGAGCGTCAGCTCAGGAGCTTGATTCACGTAGATTGTTGAAGGGACTTGGACAACGGCGCTGTCATAATCATATAGAAGATTCCTGCGCCCACAGGAAGTACTTACAATTGTCGCGACGGACCTTCTTAAAACGCTTGTAGTATGGGTGTATACTACCTCCGACGGTGTGAGTTCCGCAGTGCTTCGATCTTACTGCCGACATATTGACATTTCCCTGCCGTTGAGAAGATGCTTCTTTTCTGGGCGAAATTCTATATGTAGGACCAAACACTTGACTCCAGGATGAAATAAACGTCGGTCGAAGAGAGGTCGGGGTTCCCCAACCTGATCAAGAAGATGGTGTGGGGAAAGCCTGGCAGGACTCGACCAGCTACTGGAAGATCCTCGGCTGAGCAGTCACTGGCTTCCTTCCTTGGGGTTAGCCTCGAGGTGTCATGAACCGAGTCCTAAGCAGGAAGTAGTAGTAACCTTGTCACTTGAAAGGCTGCACTGAGCATCAGCTTGAAAATTGGCCCAACGAATGGCATGTCATCCGGGTAACTACTCCGTGTTGCAACTCTCAACGTCCTCGGCGATTCGAGTCTGTTCTCCGAGTCGCGATTAATGATTTATTTGAACTACACATGGATGTGCTAGTCGTAGATTACTCCATTATTACGAGACGGTTTATCCGCTGAGGGTGTAGCATATATCAGCCACCAACACCTATGTCAAAAACTTGAAATGTCACGATGCCTCCAAACGCCCGCTGGAATACAAAGAATATGTGCGCTTATCTGCCAGTGAACACCCATACGTGTCGCCTGTCCCTGAGCGATAATCCATTCGAGTTCTCTGCTTCCATCTTCAAACGCTTTGCAGTTTTCTTTTTCCCTTCGAAGATCCTGACTTTTTCGAAGTAGATATATCTATGACGTCTCTTCAGCCATTACTTCCGCAGGGCAGAGTCCAACGAGCTCACGCCGCGAGGTAAGTCCCGTTCGATGCACCAACGTGGGGGCCGCTATCTTTCACTATGAATATCGTTTCCGTCAGCCGAGTGCCTATGTTTTTGCAAAGATGCGTACTGAAGCGTCTGTACGAATTGCTGTTGATGCCACCAATGTCCTGCAGCCAATGGGTTACCTGTAAGGAATGATACATAAGTGTGCGCAGCAGAAATCCATCTTGAGCACACCTTCCACCCAGGTGTCTTCGTCAGTGCATTGATTTTTCGCCTCACGTCATTACAATCGTCACTAGAATGCGATGGATCAGCCCATTGATATCCACCAGATAAAATCGCTAGTGCTCACTATACGAGAACTTCGCCCTTCACATGGAGTATCATCATTGTGAGTCTAGCACGAAGAGAACAAAACGCCAGTGTGTCATACCTCGTCTTCACCTTCAAGTTTTACATCCCTCCAGCTAGTGTACCCGTTTGAGTTCTTGCTACCGGATGGCTCTGCAGAGCCCTTGGTACCACGTTTTTTCTTGGAAACAGGCGCGTCAACGACTGGTTCCGACGCGCCAGCATCCGCAACATCGCCGGCAACTGCATCAGATTTGCGTTTGATCCCCATACAGACAAGTTGTGAGGGTTGAAAGCGGAGGAAAGTGAGTGACGACCGGAGATTCAAAGAACAACCGGGATTATATACTCGAGAGCCAGGGAAACAACGTTCGCGTGACGTCACGCGTCTCCCCAGTACTGTTGCAACCAACCTAGTTGTAATTCAATTTAAATCTTCTCCTCGCAGGGTTCAAAAGGATCGTCCGTCCTTCTGCCATGGTACATAGTCCGGGGATGCCCTTGGGGTGAACTTTGGTTCTGCATAGTAGCATGATTGCGGGGAAATTAATCAGTCCCAACCACTTGTTTGGTGAGTAACTTGGAAACTATCATCCTACTCCGTGACTAAACCTGGTTTATAAAAGTCCTCCTCGTCTCAACGCGCATACAAACGGCGTTAGACTCGACACCCAACGACGCTGACCCTGGTACTCACCCTCAGGTGGGCTGTAAAGTTGTGTCGGGGAATCCCGTCGATCTGCGCATCGTTGGAATTCTATGCTGAATTCGTTGCAGGATAGTGTGTATGTCCAACTTACGAGGTTAACAAAGGATTATCGACGCCCCGTACGAGAGGAAACCTCATTGGTATGTGATCCGCTCGTAACCGCGAGGAAACTTGAAATAATTTACCCGAACACGCATCGACAACAGGAACCCCCCAGAGACTATGTACTTGAAACTCACAATGAACCGTTTATTCACTCCCATTTCCAATCGGATCTCCAGTTGGAAGGCATCCTGAAGAAAGCGTCGATGGTAAGCGCATGTATGCACGCTCAGAAACGCCAAGGTTACATTTTACTAGAACTGCGACAGGGCTACTCAGACACGCTGAATCGCGATGCTAGCTTCAGTCGTCCAGGCAGTGCACGATCTGGACGACGGTGAACTTGGGCGTAAGAATGCTAGAGGCCGTGCTCTAACTTCATCATCAACATCCAGCATACGGGAGGCAGGTACGTTCGTGGCACACAGTGGCTACTACTCGAGGTGGCCAGCTGGTCAATCCATAATATGTAGGGGGTGTGTCATGTCTGCGCGTATCGCGGACGTTGAACTTCACAACGCATGTATCACACTGCCTTGAAAGCTTGATGGTTCACCGGGGACTCTCGTGTGGCCAAATTGCTTTCTAGGGTTCATGGCAATCCTTTGGCTCGCGTGAACACCGAGGACAGATCCACGAGTTCACCCACTCCGAAGCCCTCCCCCAACCTAGCGCCGGCGCTTGAGAGCTTAATTCAATAAAGCTTATTGCTTTGTCACAGATCGACCAGAGCGTCAATTTGGCTCGCATGTGTCTGTTACCTTGACGAGGATAGCTATTTGTTTCAGATACCCATGTGCTATCATTGTAGCATCGTGGAAAACACCATGCATTATATGTCACACCATTTGGTTAGTGATCCACTACTTACCTATCGTGCTTATACGCTTATAGAACCAAAGGCGATGCCTGCCTACCACAAGAAATTTCCGAAAGGGGACTACCACCCCGCTGAGGTGCTAGTCAGCTCGCGAAGGTGGTATGTTTGCGGGTTGGCCTGGAAGTCTGGCCATATGAATTCGCGATGCTGTACTAATCAGCTTCCAATCCAATGTGACTCATGACACCATGACGATAATACAACCCATTTACACAACTTGACAGCCAGCTCGCTGGCCATTACGATCTGATCCCATCGAGGCAGTGCATTCCCGAGGGAAGGGTTGTTCCTTCCCTGAATCTCCCGCAACCAGCGAGGGCGATGTATCCTGAGGCTGCAGAGCCCACTCCCACCGACCCATCTGGCCCTTTCTAGCTCCCGCTGGGCGGGTTTTATGCGAATTTCTTTGTCGAGTATTGTCGTTGTCGTTCCGTCATGTACGGATGAATCCAGGGGTCAACCGGCGATCGTGTATCTTAGGCGGCTCTCGGTACTCATCCGATCAGTGTCCATTGGCATGAGGTGCGCCCATAAGAGGACACTCCCGCTAGGAACGCATAATACACTTCACAGGATGGGTTGGCGCCTTGGAGTTGGACACTTTGATTGCCTGCCAAGACGGGAATCTAAGACATCCAAATAATTATCGCGTGTTCTGATCCCGACCCTATACTTTCAATCAGTAACCCACCTGGACCAGATGGAAGCATCGATACTGTATCCTTGCGGGGCTGCGTACAGAAAGAACGTCTTTGAATGCGCAGTGCACGCCTTCTCACCGTGTTCTACTTCTATATGGATCTAGAAGTCCATTTACTGGAAATAATCGTCAATGACATTTGGGGGGGGGCGCCGTGCACTGGCTTTGGAGATTCGTTAATGGAAAAAGGCTTACGAACTGGCAGATGGAACGTTCGGGAAAGCGAGGGGATTATTGAATACCACTGGGGCCCGAGCGCCGCTGGAGCTAGAGAAATGGTTTCAGGCAAGGTTTCAATGGTGTTCTAATCTAGATTTTGAAACCTGGCAGGTTGCCCGAAGTGTTTACGGCGAAGATATGGACACAACCGCAAATGGGGAGGCTCTGGCGAATTGTTCCGTTCTACGGTTGTTCTGTACAGAATTTCTGACCGGAGCAACATTACCATACAGTTAAAGTTAGAGCCCCCGAGAACCGCCGAGAACGCCAAGTATGGAAGATCAGCCAGGCAGCCAGGGTTTGGAACGCAGCTGGATTGATTCATTGACAAACTAGACCTAAGATATAACTTCTATGCTACAACGCGAGGAAGATAGATAGATAATGGGTTAAAGTTAAAACCTGGAGTAGAAGAGAAAAAGAACGAGAAAGAGCGTTATTGATATATATCTAGAACCATGTCCGGCTAGGGGTATAATGGGAATATTCGGGAGATTTGGTCCAATGAAACTTGCTTGTAATTATTACTACCGTGTGCCCGTGACCATAAAAAAATCGTCTATGTGAAGTAAGTTAGGGAACAGCTGAGCTGTCGCGGCGCCACTGATTTCTTACGCCCCCACTGACACCCCGAACCCCTCTGGGTCTCGGGGTGCCCCGTCCGTAGAAGCTCGCCCTTGCGTGGCGTTCGCAGACAACAACGTGCGCCGATGCTTGGCGTAAGGCGTGATCGTCCCCTCCTTCCACCATCCACAACTACGGAAATAGCACTGCCAGCTCCGCAGAGACAATCCCAAGTCCTGCACCCATCATCACCAGAAGTGGTAGCATATTCCGCCATGCAAAGTCCCTCTGCCTCACAGGCACCCCTTTCTGCCCCAGGATCGCCCTCCACAGCAGGCCCGCCAGGGACGCTGAGAAAGTGAAACTGACAGCGCCAATATTGGATGCAACAGCAAGTGCGATGGCAGCTGCGCGATCTGAGGGGTAGGGCAATTCAGCTGCGCGAACGACTTGAGTAAGCAAGATGGTAGCGCCGATGTTGGTGCCGGCAAGGTTGCACAGGATAACACCAATGACGCCGACAACCCAGATCGTAGGGTGCATCTGTTTGTTAGTCGCTTTGACGAGCCATGTGGCGAAGACGTTGACCCATCCTTGGTGGTTGAGTGCTTCGATGAGGATAAATTGGGAAAAGGCAAAGGGTATAAGACCAAAGGGTAGTCTGGGTAAGGCGGTCATGAAAGTCGGGAAGCGTTGATTAAGCCACGTATGTAGCGTTTGGAGACGCGATCTGAGGCCTGGGAACAGATCCATCAAACTCGGGTCAGGAGATGATGTTTCGAGGGTGGTTTTTTCGTCAGATGGGAAGGACGCTTGAGATTGTTCGAGGTCCGTGGGAGAAGTATTTGGAGACTTCGCTCCATTGCTCTGGGGAGCATCGACCTTGGTGGATTGATCAGAGTCTGTCTCCGCGGTCTTCGATGCTCCACGACCGAGCATTGGGATGTCGCGTGAATAGCGGTAGTAATCCCAGCTGAGGTCGAAGCAGAATTTGCCGAACGCGAATGGCAAACTGATCATCCAGACATCGATGCCGAAGAAACTTACGACCAGACATAGAATTAGCGTAGCTCCAAGCATGAGACTGCCAACCACGGCGCCGACAGGATCGAGCAAAGCCTTTCGCGGATCTAAATGGGTCTCTTTGTTAAGTTTCCGTGGCACGTGATTGAGGTATTGGGCTGAGAGAGCCACGAAACACACGAGGTTGCAAGCGAGGAACGGGAGGATTGTATACGCCGTGAAAGCGGCGTTATTGACACTGAAACCTTCACATATGACCACCTTGCATAACCCAGCCAATGAGCGTGAGAGGATTATAACAAATGTGTGAAATACCTACATTGGTGGGGTTACCAACGAAAAGCACCATGCTGGCAGTGTTGGCAGCGGCAAACTCCGCCATGATCCATGGGACTGGGTTGAGTTTGGTATAGTCGGTATAGTAGACGAGGAAAGCAGTTCCAGAGAGGATAACGGGGTCGTTACCGAGTAAGATCGATAGGAGCGTGAGCATGACGTAGAAATAAAAATACAGTTTCCATCCATTGGAACCACCCTTGTTGCTGACCCAATAGGCCGCAGCTTGGAGGATGCCGGTGACGTCGAGAGTTATCGCCATGTAGGCCAGAGTGAAGAACAAGATTAGGATGTTATAGGGTTTTACGCCGTCTGTACCAACGATTCCGTTTCGGATAACGGCAGGATCGAGGCATTGTGCAGCCCATAGTAAGGCGATGGCTAAGATAGGCGCTGTGGTGAGATTTATTGGGAACTTGGGTATGCGGCGTGGGGTGGGTATTGACACGGGATGGATCACGAAGAAGATGGAGACGATGAATACCACCAAAGTGGTGATGGCATATCCTGAGATCATGAGATGCGTATGTGCTCTGTCAATGAGCAACAACGAGTAGAAATTTGTGTGTGGTAAGGAGCGTGTCGCAAATGCGTTGCGAGTGAGAGAGCGAAGAGTATAATGGTGAACTGTCAGTGCCGAGTAGAATTTAAAGCATGGGTGGGCCCACCGAGTCCGAATCGACAACAAGTCGCCACCTAGAACCTGTGGTCAACCCAAAAAACGAGACAATGACAACGGGTTGGAGACGCTGAGTGAGACAATTGGTGGGGATTAGCAACCAGTCTTCCTGGGTCCGTATTATACTCGACACGTGCCGTTGCTCCCGAACCTGGACCTGAACGTTACAAATTTCTAAATGGAAAAACTTCTGGCACGGACTATTGAACTATTGGGAACGATGGAAAGTTCGAATGGACGTTTCGGTGATGAATTTGGAAAGTTTGCACTGCAGTTTGGTCGCTTGATTCGGTAATCCCTCGGTTGATCGTTGTGTCAATTATTCTCCACATGTCCATGGAGTCCTTCACACTCCCGCTAGCATCAGCTGCCAGCTAAATGACATCTTTATGACACCGTGATGGACCTCCAGCTTCATCTCAGTTTCTGATCCCCAATTCCCTCGGACCCTTACACACACAATTGACCCACAAGCATGCATAGCAGTGTCCAGGACGCAGTGCCGACTCCCTGCAGATTCGCAGTCAGAGTTCAAGAGACCGGCATGTACGTATACACTTGGAGGTAAGGAAACAGCCCCAAGTGTCACCGGTAAGCGCGACCAGTATACGTCCAAGTCGGTGACAGCCTCCGCCCTCCGGCCCTTTTGCGTGGAGGTACCGAAGGTGATGCGCCATGCAAGTACATACAGTATTTGACTCCGCTAGCATATCGTTGATCATCAAGCACCCACATTGTTGTCACAGCAGATGCCCCTGTTCTGATTTCGCAGCTTCAAAAATCCTGTGTCTCCAGGCAAGTAAGTTTGTTTTCCGACAACAACGTTGGTACAGCTCAGCGAACACTGATTCCTGATGACTTCAGACAAACGAGCGGCTGCGGTTGTTGGAATGACTGGCAGCATTTATCGAGTTTTCCTTGACTCGAAGGTGCCGAAGCTGTTGGCCACAAGCTGGCAAGCATTTTGTGGCTTGACAATTAATGAAAATAACATATTCCTCAGGACCCCTGACAGCCTAATAGGTGGGAGCGGGTTCCGTGTCTTCTGTCATAAGTAAGTACCATTCGTTGGCGTTGTTCGGATCAAACCGACTCCGACAGGCACAACTTGTACCCAGCTCCAAGTACTTACTTATCCCCATTCAAATTCCAGTTGTCCCCGTGAACGAAGGAGCATATGCAAAAATCCAACCATGGAGGCTGGACCTAACATCACTAACGTCGTCAGGAATTCAGAAAATCCGGTATAACATTATGAACCACTCCGAAGGTCTCGCATTGGCGCGCTAACAACACACAACTCCCTGGGGCCCGGTATCCACGTCACACACTGGTCTGCGGTGACAAGCTCCAGTGTGCCAGCACATGTGCCAGAATCCATTTCGTCTCCCGCAGTGCGATATGGATCAAACCAGCACCAGACCGATGTCACGGACCCACGGCGGAAAGCAAAAAGTCGCCTTCATGCGTCGAAAATCCTCCGCCCGTAATTGCAAGGAGAAATGAACTGCCGAGCCCAGCAAGCAGTGCGGTGTGAAGTTGCAGGCTATCAGCGAACAGTGTGTCGAGACTGCGTGGTACAGCTGATCGTGTTGGTCCTCACAAAATGCTGTTCTCTCCATTTCAAGTGTAATTGTGGTGATACAGACAAACTCACGCACCTTACTAGGGAATTCGAAAGCGTTGTGGCGGGTGCTTGTAGCACAGAAAGTCAAGGAGACTGTTCTAGCGTTTTATCTGAGTCTGGTTTGACAGGACTGTCTGACCAACCACAGGCAACTCATGCACTGGTCCACTGCAAGGGGCGATCACCTACCCGGGCCCCTCGAACTAGTCTCTTCCACGAAAACTGAAGGATCGAAGAACGACAATCGTTCCCTCTCACTCCACTCTCGTGCAACATTTTCTGCACTTTTTATGGGCTAACCGTTTTCACTCACCACTCATGGACATACTTTGCGAACGCGGTCGTTTTAGCATCGCATCTCTAAACGCCTGGAATATTGATCAACTACGGTTATTGCGCAGTCGATGAAAATGGACATACCAATACATCCTGTATTGTGATGGTAACCACGCAAGGACAGTATCGACCTGTGAATGCCTGCATAGACATTGAGACTGCGTAGTGAGGATTGGCCTCAGAACCATGCGATTGTGATTTCAAACAGAATAATCGAGTTTGCTCTGCGAGTTGTATCCTCCCAATCGACTTCGACGTTGTTCTGCCATCCCAGTCAAAGTTATTGTCAGTGTCGGCTTGTTAGGGGAGTCCATATTTGTCTTGGGCGCTCGCTAGGCAAGTATTACTGACGCCGAGCATGCACTGCCTAGTCTTGCACTCAACAACACGTTCTCCTCGTCCTACCATTTCCCCACCTTTTTCGGATTGACAATGGAATCACATATTTCTATCCAGATGGATACTCTTCCACCTTCAGGTACAAATTCTCAAGATACCAAACAACAGGAACACTCCGAGAAACAAAAACCTGTACAACAAAGCTCGATGCTTGACAAAGCGCCCACACCAATGTGAGTTCAACATGGCCAACAAGGGGTGTTTTCGTCTCCTCGCTGGTTGTTATGGACCATTTGACTCACTCGCCACACTTTCGAACGACAGCTATCGCCACGCCGCTCCTTCAGGTCCATGGCCATGGATGGATTTCGATGAAGACTTTCCGATGGTGATGCCACCCCCAAGGGAGCCTGAAGGTCAAGAGTCACAATCATGGCAAGGATACCCTCAAAGCAAATTCCCAAATTGGACAGAGAGTCAGGTCAGCCGGTGTCAGATGTTGACGGCTTGCCCAGTTGGAGAGAGCAGGGTTTACAAAGTGGACGTGTTTCATGACGGAGGATTCGATGAAGAGGGTACCGAGATGGCTGTGATTGACGGGAAGCGGAGTGAAGATGATTTCTGGGATCACATAAACCGCCCAGTGAGTACTCGAGGTTCTAGCGCATTTGCTGTTCAACGAGGCTATTCAGAGAGATAAGAACGTCCGTGTACGGGCGATCTTTGCGAAGAATATGACAAAGGAGGTTTTACAGATGTTGGGAACGAGGTGAGTCAAGAAATTGTTTCCTTGTGGGATGTGTAATGAACTCTATAACGCCACAAGGTATAACGTGGAACCTTTCTTCTTCTCGTCTTCCATGAACTGGATACCTTCGAGATACCAAGAGGATTTGAAACCGGAAAAAAGAAGCGATCGTGAGCACCCTCGAACGCTCCGTTTTACATAGGAACTTACAGTAGCACAGATATCACTGTCGTTCTTCCATTCATTCGCATCATTGATCGAGCATCCGTACAAGCATCAATTCCACATCCACAGAACCCACCCCCTTATTCACCAGCAGATGGTATGTCCATTTTATGTTCTTTCCCCGCGGCTTGCTGATCTTCCTTTCAGACGGCGATGAATTGATGATTGATACCCAAGCACCACTCTATCTACGTTCTTGTATGTCTTACCCTAACGTGCCGGTCGCATCATCCGATTTACTTTTCCCCCAGGCGACAAATACCTAGTCCAGGATCTCCTCGGTGTCCACATGGTCCGAACCGTAGAATCAAGCACCATCATATCCTACCACTCCAAGTTACGAGGCGACACGGCCCAACGACTCCACTCCCTGATCAAACGAACCGGCCGAAGTGTATACTGGTCTAAAATCTTCCATGGATCAAAAGATCCAACCTGTCTTTTCTTGTGTTTCTTGTGGTATGCAATGTACGAATGGGACGAAGTCTTCGAGACCCTCTATGCCCACATCAACTATTTAGTATGTGATCAAGGGTTTATGGCCTCAACCTCACCCATACTTTCTTCTTAGGAACAATTGATGTTGGACAGCGAGAACATCCGGGAGACCCGCGAGTTGCACATTTTGCAAGCTCATCTACTCTACTACCGCACCCTCCTCGACGATTTCAAGAAGTCTGTTGAATTCGTGAAGACCACCGAGAATCCTGCCATGAATGACCATTCTGTGACCCCTCAAGAACGAGATCAAGCGAAGAAGATCTTGGATCGAGAAACCGATTATCTTCTTTCCGAGATTGAGAGATTAGAGAGCCAGAGAATGATGCAGTCCATGCGATTGAGGAACGTCATGGACTTGGTACGATCGAGTTCTTCCTATTCCCGTTTTTGTTTACCAACTCCTCCCAGGCATTCGCGAGTGTCAACATCGACGACAGTAAATATATGAAACGGCTGACTGTTGCAACGGTCCGCGATTCGGCTGCGATGAAGCAGGTATGTCGATCCCTTCGCTATTAGCTACCCATTACTGATAGAGAATTTCATAGATTTCTTATCTAACGATGGTTTTCCTCCCCGCGAACTTTATGTCGGTAAGTTGCCTGAGCCCATCGGCTGAACTCATGTGCTTATGTTCGATACAGAACGTCTTCAGTATGAACATCATCGAAATCAACCCATCTGGTGGAGAAACACTGCTTCACTACGTCGAAGGCGCTATCGGCCTCACCGTCTTCGCGATGTGGGTTACCGTGGCGATGCAAACCGAGAGCATTTTCTTTTCCAAGGATGCTCCTATGTGGAAACGCATGGGATGGCCCATGTTTTATCTCTATGGGATGGGTATCGCCATGTATCGCCAAAAACTAGGCATCAAGTGGAAGAAGACGTGATGGCGGGCGAGTTGTGTTTTAATGGACGCTCTGGTTGTTGCATAGTCGTATGTATGGCTGTTATGCTTTCTTATGTATCTAGCGATGCTTGCTTTCACAGAATATTTAGATTTGGGGACAGAACAGTATACTTTCGTTGTCTGTAAATATATCGTATGTGCTTAGTACAATGCTAGTTCATGGACTTCGAAGTTTCGAAACATTTGAGGATCAATGGTCCGAGTACGAGGTTTATTATAGACACTAAATCCGGGACTTGATTTAAACGCCTGCGGCGAACAGAATGAAAGATTCCATGCCTGCTTAGCTTTATTTAAGGTCAGGAACCCAGCAGATGATCGACGATCGTCGACGTCGCGCGTAAAAACTTGAAAGGGACATTACTGAAAGCGGCAGCTCGGGCCGGCTCCGGGTGTATATGTCAACTTCCAGGTTCGTGACCACTACCAAGTGACCACTGACTGTCGTTCCGTTCACTGGCCATGTCTTCAGGCTTATCATATCCCCCAACACAAGCCTGGCACGAACCACATTTTTCTCCTCTTGGCGTCAACTCTGTCATGATCACGATTCTCGCGCCTCAAGGGCGTCGGAAGTCCGCCCGTATCATGTGTTCTCATCATGAGAAACCCGAGTTAATGTGGGGCCTGGTCGACTCTCAAGTCATGCTTTAAATACGGCTTCTGTACAATGATGGGTATTGCCAAGGTATCTCAGGCTCTCAGCATTCCACGTTGGGGACGTCCTTTCTCGACTCGTACTCAGTAAACCAACAGACATACACGCGCGCATCGCTGCTTGTTTTTATCAGAGGTCTGGTGTTTAACATTCCATTCGAGGTTTCGGACCCCGTTGACGCTCATGCGTGCAGGAACCTAATTTGGAAGATGTCGGTGAACACGGAAGCGCCTCCGCTCAGTAGATGGGTTGCGTGGCTCTTTGGGATCTATGGGTCGGGGAAACCACCTGTGTTGGGTACGGTCAACATGGAGGAGATTGAGAACAAGGCGAGGGAGGTTCTCAAGGATACTTGTGAGCATTCTGTTTCTGTCCTCCAAAGAAGGGTGTAGTGAATCCCAGTTCTGATCTGTTCGTTCTTTTTTTTTCGCAGCCGCTTTCTCATACGTGTTGAAAGGAGCAGGGGCATCGGAGACGTATGCAGAGAACAGGAGGGCATTGGATAGGTGGAAGCTCGTCCCACGGGTGCTCAACAATGTCGGAGAGCGTAACTTGGAGGTATGTGATTCAGGTGATGGAAGTACAGGTCGTTTACATGTTTGATTTGGCAGACCACGATCTTTGGTGTCACCCACCCTGCACCCATCTTCATTGCTCCTGTTGGTGCACAAGGTTTGGTGCACAACGATGGTGAGCTTGGAGTAGCACGTGCAGCTGCAAAGGTTGGCGTTCCTGTGATCGTCAGCTCTGCCGCAACGCGATCTATGGAAGAAATCGCGGACGCTCAAGGACCGAACGGTCACCGCTGGTACCAGCTCTACTGGTAAGTTCATTGCTAACTTTCCATTACTTTTGGTAAACATCTCGTGATCTCGTCACAGGACACACTCCGTTGAGCTGACCAAATCCATGCTTCGCCGTGCCAAGGCGAACGGGTACACCGCACTCGTCATCACAGTCGACACTATGCTCATCGGCTGGCGTCCACATGACCACAGTATTCCCTACAGTCCCGCCGGACATGGCTTCGGCGTCCAACAAGGTCTCTCAGACCCCGTCTTCATGAATCGCTTCGGTCTTGAAGCTCGTCACGAACGCCCCCCATTCCCATATGACCAAGCAGATATCAAGCGGAGAGCTGCAGAGGGTGATCCGGCTGCCCAACAGGCGATGTTCTTGGGGAGTAAATGGGTTGGTGAGATCGCTTCGGGGATTTTTAGGAGTTGGGATGAGTTGCAGTTCATTAGAGAGAACTGGGATGGACAGATCGTTTTGAAGGGTATACTCGCTCCAGAGGTATGTATGCAAGGGCCGATACGCTTATGAGGTTCATCTGACGCTGTTCTATGCAGGACGCTGAGAAAGCTATTGACCTTGGTATCGAAGGGATCGTTGTCTCTAATCATGGTACGTCGCAGGGTAGATATCCCTCGCCAATTTAATTGAGAACCACATCTTCCTCAGGTGGCCGTCAAGTTGATGGCACGATCGGCGCTCTCGACGCCCTCGACATGGTCATGCAATCTTCCAAAGTCCGCAAGGCCCAATCCGACGGCAAATTCACCGTTCTCTTCGACTCTGGTATCCGGACCGGAAGTGACATTCTCAAGGCCCTTGCTCTAGGTGCCCAGGCAGTGCTCAGTACGTTCCTCCCCTCTCCGGCGGCGGCGGCGGCTTACTGACTGACATGATCCGTTTACCCCTTTCACTCTGTGCATTCTTTTACTTTGTATTTCCGTTCTTCGTTCTTCCGTACTAGTCGCGAGACCGTTCATGTACGGCCTTGCTATCGCCGGAGAAGCAGGCGTGGAACAGATCTTGATGCAGACGATTGCAGACTTGCATATCACGATGGGACTCTGTGGGTTCCGGGATGTGAAAGACGTCGTGGGTGCGAGGGAAAAGATTATGGTGAAGATCGGTCAATAGAATCCACGTGTTTGACGGGCCGGTAGGTCCCATGAGGTGTGCAGTTGTACGTAGATCCTATCCGAGGTCGGAGCTTTGTACTGCGTTTTGTAAAAAAGCATGACTAGAAAATGTCATCCCGTGTACTACTATGGAGGACTACGGTTCCGGTACGAGAAGACGACCGGGATCCGAGCCTAAAATGAGACACGGATGATTCAGATGGTATTCTGGAAAGTGATCGGCAAGGATGCGCGACGTCACCGTTCGTATGCAACTGCGGGTGCGAGGGACACGGCAGCACAGGCCAAAAATTTTGCTTCAGTTGGTTTCTAGCGGCAATGCTTACACTGCTGAACGCTGACGAGCTGTATTTAATTCAATCAGTCAGCAGCCCCACGGGATGACTTGCAAAGAAGGCTGTGCGCTGGATTTAAGCTACATCGGAGGTCCGATATGTCCGAGACATCCCACTGCACAGGTATGATTAACTGTGTCAGACGTGACTTGGGCCGAGTTTTTCGTTAAGACATAATAGCCTCCAGGTTTAACTTAACCAAGATCCACATCCCATCCCGTTATTTCTACGGTCCCCCGAACACCCGGACAGTCCATATGAACGAAAAGAAATAATACCGACATAACATACATATGAATAAAAAAATGAATCCAATCTATCATTGACATCAACAGCAAGATCCATTCCTGCGCTTACTCGGCTCTGCCCTCCTCAACCCAAGCCGAATCGTCTCCGAATTATCTTGAATACGCAATGTCCTCGCATCGATCATCTCTTCGTACTCCCACCCCATCACAACCCGACGAGCGATGTACTCGAACACATTGCTGACGCCTTCTCCTGTCTTGGCGGACGTGAAGAATAACTTTGGTCGTCGCTCCAGGGGTGGGGGTAAGTGAGAATCGGGAAAGGTGTCCGCAGGGGAAGGTCCAGTAGGTGTGGGTGGTGTAACTGCAGTTTCTTGGCCACAATCTCGTGTGAATAAACTAGGAGTGATAGTGGGGGCTGAAGACGACGACGTGCTCGATGACGATTTCATTCGTCTTGGTCCTCTTATAGGTGACGAAAGTCGAGATCCCGAGGATACGGATGGTGGTAGTGGGGACGATCGAGCGGACTCGTAGGCGTCGAAGAGAGATGAGGCGGTATGGAAGGATGTGAAACCAGTATGAGTTGATGTAAAGGTGCCGTTGTTGAGATGAGAGTTGGAGCTGTTCCATGAATGGGGTTTTGAGGCGCTCCTATGGAGACGGTTGATATCGATAGATTGTGACCGCAGTATCGGCGAAGAGTCTGAATCGTAAACATCATATGGGTGACTCATCTCATCTGATGTGTCGTCTTGGTCGACAATGATAGGGAGTACTTCCTCGACAGGGGATGCTGGGTGAGGGGATGATGGGGGTACAAGCTCGTCTAGGAAGCGGAGCGCTTGTGCTTCGGAGACGACGGAAGTCGAATTGTGGGTCTCGGTATTAACGAGGTCTGTCTTGTTTCCAACCACGACACAGCAATAGTTTTCCAGGTCTTCGTCATAGAGAGGTGCCCGCTCACGAAACTCTGCCCACCATTTCGTGAGACTGGTAAGCGTCTCGGGCTGGTTCACATCGAACATGAGCAAAGCAGCATCTGCACCACGAAAGAACGCAGTAGATAAACTCGAGAATCGTTCTTGCCCTGCGGTATCCTAGATTCGAACGTTGTACGACGAATCAGCTTAGCTGAAGGTACTGAGTAGACGGAAGGATATAGACCCAAATTTGGAGAGTAACAACATCGTCTTGTTTAGTTGGATGTGGCAAGGTTTTTGCAATGAAATCAGCACCGATGGTGGCCCTATAACCGGTAGAGAAACGACCTGAGATATACTTTGGGAAGGATAGTAGTTGGTGACTCATGCTAGCGGATCTGAAAATATAGCGACATACCTGTGAGCGAAGACTGGTTTTACCAACGCCTGAGGCGCCTATGACTACCAGTTTAACCGTTGGCATGTACGCTATTGTGTGGGTAGTTGGTTAGCATATGGAACCTCATCAAGTTGGACCAGTGCCAACTGTCCGCTTCGGGTGTTGTGGTGGTTGCCATACATAGGAGCCCACACAAACACAACCAAAGCTTGTAAACTCCAGCTGGACTTGGCCTCAGCTGTGTAGATTGCCTAGATTCAAGCGTTTAGTCGTCGTCGCTGTCGACATCGCGGCCAATTTGGTGACGAGAATGGACGAGGGTACACCACCACCTCCAGATCACGACTCTACGCCCCCACCAGCACCACCACCAGCTGCAGCAGGTTCTCCAACGGATTTTTTGAAAGGTGTTGTGGGGAAAAAAGTAATCGTCCGTCTTACATCGGGAGTGGACTATCGCGGTATGATTTCGTTGTGGAGTGGTTGTTTCCCGGGATTTGACTTTTGCCAGGCATTCTGTCATGTCTTGACGGGTATATGAACATCGCGCTCGAGCAGACCGAAGAGCACGTGAATGGTGTTGTCACGAACCGATACGGGGACGCGTTCATCAGAGGGAATAATGGTGAATACTGTTGAACGTATCTGTGACTCCTCCCTTATCCATCCTTTGCAGTGTTGTACATATCAGCGGCGGAACCGATATAAACCTCCATCGCAGCACTTTTATCGGGATGTATGTGTACGACTAATATGAACTTGTCGCGTGGTCAATACTCCGCATGTGATGAACTTGCACGTCGGGATTCCTTTCTTCTTTGATTAGATGAATGTGCTATTTTCGCTAACAAGCATTCAGCCTATGAAATTACGCCCTCTACGAGCGTTCGTTTGTCGCTATCGGAATTTATCGTAATTTCTGGGGATCTTATTGAGGGGTGTGCGGTATTTAGATCTCGTCTTCCGATATTTCGGGACCCGCTGCAAATAAGGGAGCTGGACATGCGAACGTTGGATCGTGATAGGAGCTATATAGCCATATTTGTATACTCATTCCAGATGACGTGTCACGTGGACCTCCATATAGTTCCTGCCTTTAGTTTCAGCATGCGGACGGGAGTTGCGACGTCCCATCATCTACCCTGCAACCTTGCTCAAGCTCAAGGGCGGCACTCACGACAGGTTTGCTTGTGTGTTTTGTGTTCCTTGGGTTTCTGACGCGACTTTACTTCCAGGACAATGTCCACTGCTGACGATGGCACCAGCTCGGTGACCGACACACTCCTCCGAGGATTCATCATGATTATTTTCTCAGAAATTGGGGACAAGACCTTTCTCATAGCGGCTATTCTTTCAATGCGCCATCCTCGGCTTATGGTCTTTGCAGGGGCATTTAGTTCTCTGCTCCTAATGTCGTTGCTATCCGCCGAATTGGGTCACCTACTTCCGAAGCTCGTACCAAGAAAATGGATCCAAATAGCGACGGGGGTTCTGTTTCTGATATTTGGATCCAAAATGATGATGGAAGCACGAGAGATGCAAAGTGGTAGTGAAAAGATGCAGGAAGAGATGCGGGAAGCAGCGGAGGAAATTGAGATGGATGCTGCCAAAGGTGGTACCACGGAATCAAACGGTCACTCCATTCCTCTAGAACGTCTTGAAGAAGGCGAAGCACGAATCCCGTCTCCTTCTCGGAAATCGACAGCACCCCAGATGTTGGAAGGTGCACGCAACTTTTGCAATCTTGTCTTGGGACCCGTTTTCGTTCAAACATTTGTCCTGACCTTCCTCGGCGAGTGGGGCGATCGGAGTCAGTTTGCAACCATGGCGCTTGGCGCTACACATGTGGGTCCATCTTAACTGTCGCATTTTATCGACTTTCGCGTGCGGATGCTAACTCTGTCTCTGTCCCTTCAAAGAATGTCTATCTCGTAACCTTCGGAACTGTTATAGGACACACATTTTGTACCAGCCTTGCCGTCCTGGCGGGTCGGTATATCTCCACCAAAATATCCGTCAAACATGGTGCGTACTGGGGCTCACTCGTCGTACTCTGACACATATTGAATGCCTTTCTCCAGTCACTCTCGGAGGAGCGGCGCTCTTCTTGATTTTCGGCGTGATTTACTTATTCGAATCTCTCGTGGGCTCAGCAGAAGAGTTGGTGATACCCATTGAAGGAACGGCTGCATAACTTATCTGGCTAGAAGTATGACCCGATATTGCAAAGATGTATTTTACCTGCATTAGACTGGGATGACCCAGCCACGAACACGAACTCCAGCTAATATGCTGGGCACAGTTTGGACTTTGGGCGAAACTCTTTTTGACTTTATTTTGACTTCGGCGAGACACTTTGACAATTCCGAAAAGGGAAATACAACTCGGTTGCAGAACTACCGGAGCCGAGCACCAGCTACTCCTAGCATGGCTAAGCGAACAACGACTTGAACATTTACTACTCCTTATAACCTACTACCCATATCCACCATGGCTAATGCGAACTTGAAGTACATCAAAGTAACCGAACCATTTCCCTTCGTTCTGCATGTTGAACTGGCAAGGTATGTCTGGCATGTTTCCAAAAATGAAAGAATACGTGCACCTCGAACTTGCACGTCGCTAACTTGTCCCCTAGAGGACCCGTAAATGCGTTTACCACAGAGTGAGTAGGATGCCTAATCTTGACGTTCGTTCGAGCCCTCGTGATCAACATCGTCTTATTGTCTCAGCTAACTTGGCCCATCTAACCTCGCTTGTTCTACAGGTTCTGGACGGAATATGGCTCTGTATTCGATAAAGTATCAGAAGGCGAACTCGGAGACATCCGCGCCATCGTCCTCTCTTCAGCTCTTCCCAAGATCTTCTCAGCCGGAATTGACTGTACGTAGTACCATTGTTGCTGGACCATCGCACTGACTAGTGTTCATCCTCAGTCGAAGGCTTATCTCTCACACCTTCCAGTGACGCAGCACGCTCCGCACATAACCTACGCGCGCATATACTGACATTTCAGCGTGCAATTTCTGCTCCAGAACGCTGTTCGGTTCCGGTTATTGCAGCCGTCCACGGGATTGCATACGGTCTCGCTATGGATATCATCGTTGCATGTGATATCAGGTATGCATCTTCTGATACCAAGTTTGCCATCAAGGTGAGCTTTCATTTTACCCGTTTGGTGGCTATATGCGTCGGTCGCGGCGACTGATACGAAACCCACGTTGTTTTACAGGAAGTGGATGTTGGGTTGGCAGCTGACATCGGCGTCCTTGCTCGCTTGCCAAAGATTGTCGGAAACCATTCGTTGGCACATGAACTTGCATACACAGCACGCACCTTTTCCAGCGCCGAAGCACAGCAGCTCGGTCTCGTTTCACGCGTTGTAGAAGCAAGTCCTGGGAGAGGACGAGAAGCCGTCGTAGATGCTGCACTGGGTGTCGCGAAGGACATTGCACAGAAGAGCCCTGTGGCAGTGATGGGTACGAAACATTTGCTGTTGCATGCTAAGGATCACAGGTAAAGTTCCTCTCCCTTTCTTCTTTTGATGATCGCGTTTGAATGTCGAGCGCTTCTCTTATTCCCTGTGATGTTTCAGTGTTGCCGAGAACCTCGAGTATACGGCTACTTGGAATGCAGGGATGCTGCAAACAGCTGTGAGTTGCTGTTTGACGCCTCTGTGCGCCAACTTAGTTGATTGATGGATTGATGTGCAGGACTTGCCCGAGAGTGTTCGAGCGGCACAGTCGAGGTCTGGGAAGGCTCCTATTTTTTCGCGCCTATTGCCCAGTCCCGCCAAATCAAAGCTTTAGTGTTCATTTCTTGTGGGTATTGATTTTTGGGGGGCTAAATTTATGATGTATTTCAAGTTGGAAGAAGGCGATAAACTTCGAATCCTCTGGCAGGCACCTTCTCTTGGTCAGTTGGCGAACAGAACAGATATCACCGATTCACCGATCCTGCTCACGCTCCATGCACATGTTCCCGCAGAACGAGGCATTTCACCTTTCACCGTCCTGTTTCTAAACAGCTGATGTGTGTGAGGTTAAGTTCGAGTTTGTCCGCTGATTCTCGTGGGTAACCCCGAACAGGGTTGAAACTGTTTGAAAAATGGGGTCAGATATCAATTTCCATTCAGAGCACCAGCGTATCACAGTGCTCGTCCTCCGTACAGGAACCAGACGTAACTCAACAATCTTTCAGTGTGGTGGAGGCTGAGCGGTGTCTTTTTGGTCACACGGAAAAAATGCTTTAGCCGAAGGCAGAGAGACTTGAGTTCTGCGTGGACGTCTTTTACAGGCACCGCCGCAACGGTTCCTAGGTATTGCATCATAGGTATGTGTTATTTCTCAGGTTCTTTCTGGTTCTCCGTAACTCTTGGCTCTTCCGTCAACCCTGACCCATCGGTTCCTGGATGTTTGTTTGATATCATGACTTCATTGTGGACTTGTCCTCAGCAACTGCAAAAATTAGGACAGCAACAGGACAGGAGTTTCTGTGCGTGTACACAGAACCGCGCATCTTTTTGAAACAATCAGACTTGAATGCGTGGGTACTGTCGGGCCAATTACAATGGTCAGGCCCGAAACTTCGGATGTGCTTATGCCCACTTGTTTGCACTAAGGTTTTTGGATTCCTTCCACCTTCGTCAGAT
>JBBPJZ010000107.1:0-36645 GCA_038089015.1 Chalciporus aff. trinitensis
CCCAGTGGTAAATATGTGATGGAGGACCTCACCAAGATTGGCGGTGTCCCTAGTGAGTAGCTTTCCCCCTCATAACCTTGACTGAATTTTGAGAACTCTGTTTACAGAGGTCCTTCATTACCTCATGAAGAACAAGTACATCGACGGTAACACCTTGACTGTCACTGGCAAGACACTTGGTGAGAACTTGGAGCGCTGGGTCCACAAATACGGGGAGCTTTCCCCCAGCCAGGATATCATTCGGCCCCTTGACAACCCCCTCAAAGCTACTGGGCACATCCGGTGAGATTTTCTCTGATTTGGGATATTTTTGATCCTCAATCCTGGGATGGGTAGCATCTTGCGTGGAAACCTGGCTCCTGGTGGTGCTGTTGCAAAGATCACAGGAAAGGAAGGTTTAAGCTTTGCCGGCAAGGCTCGGGCCTTTGACACCGAGGAAGAATTCATTACGGCCGTTGAATCTGGCTCCATCAAAAAGGGTGAAAAGACCGTTGTCGTCCTTCGGTACCTCGGCCCCAAGGGTGGTCCTGGCATGCGAGAGATGCTCAAACCCACCAGTTTGATCATGGGTGCAGGGCTCGGCTACGACGTGGCGTGCCTGACTGATGGCCGGTTCAGTGGGGGGTACGTATTAATTAATCATATGAACAACATTTTTCAACTCTAATCCCCCTCCGTTCGGCGTGTAGATCCCATGGTTTCTGCATAGGACACGTTGTTCCTGAGGCGCAGGAAGGTGGACCGATTGCCCTCGTTGAGGATGGTGACGCGATCTCTGTTGATGCGGTTTCCAACACCATTGAACTCCAGATCTCTCCCGAAGAGATGGAACGCCGTAGAAAGGCTTGGAAAGCTCCTCCTTTGAAGGTTTCCCAGGGCACCCTGCTTAAATACGTCAAGACGGTGACAGACGCCAGCCAAGGCTGCGTAACGGATTCCTAGGCACGCAAGACGTGCTAATTTGGATCTGATATACCAGCTCAAAAGTATATAAACCGGAAATATGCCCAGGTGTACAATACAACCTTTGAGGATATCTGGATGGCTTCACACGGATGTCGTACAACTAAGGACGAGAGTTTTTTATCTTCCGCTTCTTCTCCGCTTTGGGCATTTTGTTTTTTCGCTTTTCCCGTGCCTCCGCCTTCGCCGCCTTCTTACGTTCCTGATGATGAATGGTTGGCCATATGCGCAGCAAGACGGTTAACGGAAGACATACCTTTTTAGCATCACGGTCTTCATGCCGATGTCCCCGAGGTGCCTTCCGATTGACCCCCTCGTTCCCACCTTCGGCTCCTTCGTCACTAGTGCCATCAGAGGCTTCACTGTCATCTGACGCATCGCCATCGAAGTGTACATGATGTTCCTCGGCAACCGGCTGAGATGAATCAACCAAGCCGATCGTATCTGCGTAGATAAGTTTTTTTCCCCCACTCCCTTTGAGAACACCGATGTCGCGTTCCGGATCATAAACCTCGTCCAGCATTCGTGGAATGTAAGAGTGCAGGAAGACGTTGTCTTCGTGGGCGGCTTTGCTCTTTTCGTTTTGTGTATCACTTGATACTGCAGAACCCTGCGAAGGGTCTTCCGTCGTCTGAACTTCCTCTGTGATCCATCGTTGAAGAACCTGACTATCTTTCTCTGCTCCAATTTCTGTTAGTTTGTCCTTGGTGACAAACTCAAAACACCGCCTGAGACCAAGACACTTCACCCCAAAACGTACAAAGAACTCCTCGACGTTCTTGACATCACTTCGGAGGAAATCGAAAGCGTGCGGATGATCGTGTTCGACACTTTGGGAGACGTCGATGATATAAAGATGAGTGTTGTGATAAAGTATGTTGTACTCGGATAGGTCAGCGTGAACGAGCTTGCATTGATGGTACATCCGTCGCATGTTGAGCACTAATTCCTGGTATAAAGAGGGGTATTCCAACTCGGGGATTTTTGCGTCTTTTAGTCGCGGCGAAGCCCTACGGAGGAGCTATGATTTCCTATGACGAGTGTTTGGGAAGAAGACATACCACCCCTGTTTGTCTCCAAGAAATCTCATTACCAGGACGTTCTCTCGAACCTCGATGGGCTCTGGGCAGTAAACGCCAGCGGTAACGAGGCGCCTCAGATTACGCATTTCCTTCTCTGCCCATACTCGCACCATCTTGCGTGGGTTGTGTCTGTTGTACCCTCTCCTAAATCTATATTCTCCCGTGACATAGCGGTCACGGTCCTTGAAAACTAGAATGGAAGTTTTGTAGATCTTGAGTGCTAGGTGAGCCGAGTCTGGTGTGAGTGCGTGGTATACGTTTGCCTGTCGGGACATCAGATGACAAGGGACGACATATCTGTGTCCTACAATGTACCTCTTTTCCTGTACTGACGCATCCATTGACTTCTTGGATCAGTCCACGACCGATCATCTTGAATAGGATGACTCTAGTCCGAGGATCAAGCACCTGCTCTGAAGTCGCGCGATCTGACTTGTCTTTAGCGTTCGCATATGCGCTTGGACCTTTTCGATTGACTCCGACGCCCATAACATACGGCTGGTCTATCTTGGAAATCCGGGAAGAATACTTTGACAACGCCGCCAACTGATCAGCGGTTTTGTCTTTTTCATGTGCATTGGAGATTGCACTCCGCGGATGATTCACTGCAGGTAACACGGCCACGGTAGCGCTCCGATTCGTAGCTGACGTGGTGCCCTGGGCATTTCCGCTACGGACGGCGACGTGTTGACGGAGGCGGTTGTACTGTTTTGTGAAATCTGGCTATATCCGTTGTACATCGAGTCGTACAAACGATGGCATAGGACTTGCCTCGTTCTGCGATCTCCCAGTCTTCGTCTTCCACTCTATTGTTCTCGAAGTCATCTCCACTGAGCTCATCTAGCTGCCCGTCCTCTTCTTCGTCACTTGGTTCTGACCATTCGAGGAGTTGGTCATCGTCAATATAATGGCCTCCTTGTCTTGGGTCATGTTGTAGATCACCCTCTGGTGCGTCGTCGAACTGGCCAGACGCGATGAGGTCGCTTTCTGAAGCCATCATGGAAGTTGTGTTTAGAGTCGCGAATCTAATCTCACGCGGCGCATTCGGATAAATAACCCCTGAACATATACCGACCAATCCTTGCACAGGTTTTCCAAGAGACTAGAACTGAACACGTGTAGCTGTCGACGTGTCTGATAATCAGTCGGTTAGGGATTGCACCTGAAGATATTTCAATTGTATCGTATCGATTCAGTTCGCCATGCGATCGACCAGCCTCGTCGTGTGTGCATGCGACGTTGCGTCGAGGTTCATGTGGTACCCACATCGCCTCCTCAGTTGGACGTAAACAAGTACAAAACACCTGCACCAAGTTCACCCTAATACTCGATCTCAGTATGCTTGTCTCTCCATCGAGGCTGCGGCAGACGCCGTGTACACGTTGAGTTTATCCACAAAAGACCGCTTGAGGTTCTTTCTTTCAATCCACCACCAACGGCCATCTCAGCAAATCCAAGTTATGCAGTCAGTCCGGAAACGGAACCCCTTCGCATTTGCGCCAGAGGACCAGAGTCATGATAGAGTCGTGCTCGACGAACAAGGTAACCATCATGTGTGGATAACGTGTCACCATCGTGTACTTACGCTTATTGTAGAACAAGCTGAGGTCGTCGAACAAATTAAGGAGCACAATGTCGAATCGAACAAGCAGAATCGCATTGCTTTGCAAATGATGCTCGGACTATCATGTGTTCTGTCCGTCCCCTTTTCCTCGTCAACCTCACCCCATTCTCACCGTGGTAATCGTAGACATGTCATTTACTGGTTTTCGGATCGAACAACGCCTCTCTTTGCCATCTTTCCTCCCTCTCCCTCTGCAGGACAAGCCAATGTACCACTGGACTACAGTGGCATTCTCGCCTACATCGCCATTCTCATCCACATCAACCTCAGTCTCATTATACACCCTTGGAACATTGTGATTGCGGGTCGAGCAATCCGAGCAATTGGCTTCCTCGAAACGTTTGCATGGTCAACTGCTGGACCCCTACTGTCCCTATATTCTGGCAAAGCATGGCAAACCACCGCCTGGTGGTGTATTCCAGGACTACTCACATATGTGGTGTATGCGGTCCACGGATGGATACAGAAAGCTGACGATGATGTATTGGAGTTGGAGAAGCTGAAATACGGGGCACCTGGTGCTTAGTGGTGACTTCGAGTGTGCTTTTTACGACGATGCAAGATGTATTCTAGTGTCTCCTTGCTTGACAAGGTCCCCTCGTGATGGCTTCGTGTGTAAATTGCAAGATACTTGTCATCATATTTTCGGTCATCATCTGACGCAAGTGCGAGAGTACCAGCGGGCTTTGGCACAGCTTCTTCCCGACACTATTCACACACATGCCATTGCCAGCGCACAGGCGGACCGTGCAAGCACATGAATACCGATGAGAGAGCATTCAGGGCGTCAATCGCTCTCGTGCTGGAGCATGCCAAGAGCATGAAGGCGCTGCATCGGTTGGCTCATGCAAAACTCCTTCACTTCGCAATCGATGTCTGCTTGGTTGCTCATGGTGTCCGGTAAATGACAAGTCTTCGTTGGTACGTTATAACTGATCGCCTATACAGTACAGGTTATTTGATAGACGTGATTTGTCCCCCAGATCCCGTAGGCACCTTCACGACTCTCTTAGGGGCACTCCGCCTAAAGGTGAGCTTTGAAATGAATGAGGTCCTAACGTGTCCACGGCTCATCAGTATGGTCGTCCCGATAGAGCGCAGTATTCACAGATGTAGCGTTGTGGAATCACGCCCCCTCGATGCAATCGTTCCTGGTCCACGTTCCCCTCCTCCAGAAACGACTCGCCGCTATAGCTGGTGGCGCCGAGGAGTGTGTTTTCATCCGTCTGGACGGATTTATATCCGCGGTATGCAGCTTCTCTTCAAAAATCGGCAGAACTAACCGTGATATAGTGCAGAGGACCCCCTAACGGATTGCAGCATGCGTTACACGAGATGAGGTCCTACCTTGCCCAGCTTCCTGATACGCTTTCATTCGCCTTACCCGAGAGGTGGACGGAGGATATTCTCATCCCGCTTGCAGCAGTCATGATCGACTACCCAGTTGCATATGTTCCTTCGTCCTCCTCATTAACGTCCTTCCTGCATGGCGAACCATTGGACGTCTACGAGGCCACCGTCGATGGGGCATCGCTTTCGCATCATGTCCTTCTAAAGTTCTCGTGTCCACAGGTCCTCGCCAACAGTCACCCAGGGCTGTCACGAGAGGCGCTGACGGAGAGACTCGAAGCTAAATTCAAATCGCGCGTCGAGGCGATTGGAATGCACATCCATATCACTCATCGTACAGAGATCCTCGAACGAGTAGCATTATGAGATACAACAGCACAAGTAAAAAGCAATTACTCTACTTCGACGTTGATAATTTTGATGTCCTCAAACGGCTTATCCACCTTGTTCGTCTTGACGTTCTCAATCGCGTGAACGACCTCGAGGCCAGAGAAGACACGCCCAAATATCGTGTGTTTCTTATCCAGCCATGGTGTTGCCGTCGTCGTAATGAAGAACTGCGAACCGTTCGTGCCCGGACCAGCATTAGCCATACTGACAGTGTATGGACTGAAAGAAAGTCAACGAGTGAGCTCATTTATGGAACGGGCTTGCGTACCGATCATGCTTGAGGTCATCCTCGAACTCATCCTCGAACTCCCTCCCCCAGATAGACGTCCCTCCAGTGCCATCTCCCAACGGGTCTCCCGTCTGAATCATAAACTTTGGAATGACACGGTGGAAGATCACACCCTCGAAATAACCACTTCTTGCATGACCTACAAAGTTTTCGACGGCTTTGGGGGCCTGATTGGGGAATAGTCGAATGTGAATATCTCCCATCGACGTGTGGATAGTGGCGGAATTGGCAAGTGGAGATGGACCACCTTTGCCGGTCACTGTAGCTGTCGCAATGGATTGTTCTTCGCGAGTGGGTTTCTCATTGAAGACGTCTCGATCGCTGACTTTGCTGTCTCTGTAAACCAGGCAGTGAGCAAACGTCGCCGATATTGAAACGTGAAGTTGATAACATACTCTGGTTCGGAACGCGTGAAGAGATAAAATCTTTGGCGTTTGTAACCCGTGCAGAAAAGTGTTGGATCTCGACTAGCTTTATTGGCTAGGATAGGATTCGCAGATGCAGCCATTGCCAACGTAGTAAGGCCCTTCTTTGCAGGTGCTCCTTGATACAATGTTAGGTTCATATACCGGACTGCTTCATCCTTGCCCAACAATCTGGCTACTCGGTTGGTCACGGTGTTCACCACTAATAGAGGAGTTCAGTATTTTTCAAGGTTGAGTAAATGAAACTCACCCTTAATTCCGAGCAGGGTCGGATATATGACGAACGCCCCACTTTCATCCCAGATAACATTACTCCACATTGCTGGTATTCGTCCGTCCGGACCAGGCATCTCAAGCTCGCGCTCCACTGCAAGTCGCCGACCGAACTCCATGTCCTCGACCTTGTATACGGCCGTCCCTGCTTGCTGCATCTCTTGAATCGCAGTAAGGGATTCGTCATATTTCCGAGTTAACTTCCCAGAAAGGAATGAAAATATGCGGACTTGACGGTCGGGAAGAGAAAAGGTCACGAACGAGTTAGAATCAGGGGAGAGGGTAATACACGTGGGTATAGACTTTGCCTGCGAAACGTTCCAGAACAGCGCTCCCATTGTGAAAAAGAAACGAACCTTTTTGAATTCGTACAAATCGGTCGAGCTCTTGTACGACCACAAGCCGGGTACATTCTTCGGGAGCTCGAAAGGTTCGGTGGGTTGCCAATACTCGACAAATCCGTTCTCATCCGCGGAGATGACTGTGTCAAACCGGTCGCTGTACTGAAGGGGTTTAAGAGCTTGGACCAAGATCCGACAAGGCAAAGGGAGTTGACGTACCGTCATGAGGTGAACCGGTGAACGGTGCAATTTATCAATCGTGACGAGGGGTTTGTCATCTCCTCTGCCGTCGTATATTCTAATGACACCAGTGCCCTGCTCCGAGCTGCACCAATGTTAGCAAGGTTGTAATGAAACAGAGTCACGGTGTCTCTCACATCGCTAGCAATCCTTGCGCCTGACCGCGTTTATGCACCCAGCAACATGCATGTGGTACAAATCCAAGTTTGAGCATGTTAATCATATCTGTTTCCATCGGCGCCCGTCACACGTTCCTGAATCATTGGCACATACCAAAATTCATGACATCGAACACCTTCGCCGACCCATCCTCTGCGATACTAGCGAAGAGCTGGCCATCCGCACTTACGGAGACGCCGACTGCTGGCGACGAATGCGCGCGGAAGTGCTTCACGAACTCGATGCCCGTCTCTTGCTTCTTCCAGAGTTTCAGGTGGCCATCGATGGACGTCGTGATCAGGAAATCCAATCTACGATAGGATTGAGCATACACTATGGGTTAGCTTGCATTTCCGAGGCGTACTTTGTCATGACGCAGAAATTGAGGGCGTCCCGGTGCATGAAGGACTGGTAGTATTGGTCTGCACTCGGGAGATGCTCAAGGTAGAGCTTTTCATGAGGGAGTACTAGTATACAGAAATGCTAGCTCAACGATTCCGGAGCGAAAGAGCTAGTAGAAATACTCGCCTTTGCGTTTCTTTTTGACGGCCCCATTTGCACCAGCGGGCATAGGCATAGGCCCAACACCCTCGTCGCTTTCATCTGCCGTGGGTTCTTCAGCAGCTAGGACATTCTTGTCCTCCTCTCGCTCTCGCTTTCCGAGGACGGACGCGTCTTGTTCAGACATTGTGTCGATACGAGGTCAATGACAGGGACAAGTCAATCTCAAGTTCACGAGTGTATTGGTAATCACGTGACGCCAATCCCATTACAAGTCCAATTCGGTAGTAGCAGTACTACATGACAATACACTCCTTGTTCGTGCTGGATGACGACTCCCTCGCACGCTGAGCCTCTTCCTCCGCCAACAGTACCTTCTCCTGTTCTGTCAAAAGCTGTGGTACGGTTAGTAGACGCCCCATACAGGGTGGAATCTCTACATACCCCCTTCTTGGCTCGTTCCAGCATAGCCTTCCTCCTGCTCTCTCTCTCCGCCTTCGCGCGACTAGGGTGCCGTATTAATATGACAGAATAAATAAATTATGCCGAAGCGAAGATAGATGGTGGAATAAATGATAGAGGGTCCATTAGTTTGGTGAGAAGTGAATCAGTAGATGGTGTTGGTGTTACAGTGGATGAAGATGACGAAGATTTGGAATGGGTAGCAATGCCAGGAGAACCGCTAATGCGTTATGAGTGTTTACTGAGTGAGAATGGCTGGATTATAACTCACCGATCAGTCTTGGAGAGTGGATTACTCAGAGATGCAATATTAGATGTGAGAGAAGGAGCAGAGAGTGATGCAAGAGGGTTAGTGGGACGAATCGCTGTGTTTGGCGTTCGCGCAGTTGGCGTCTTCACGGATGCCTTGGAACCTAGTTGAGAGAATAACGATGAAGACGTAGGTTGAGACTTGGAGGAGGATGGAGTCGAGGTCTGGCTTGAACAGCTGTGGTCTTTTGGAAAGCGATGTTGTGGACAATATTGCTTTCGACAGCCCTGCGGATCATGTCAGAAGGTACCGAGATAGAGAGTAAAATGCACTCACATTACAAGCGATAGGTGCATAGAGGACCTTGCCGCACTTGCCTCTCGCACACACAGGCTGAGACCTGGTCCTGCCTGATTTGCCGGTCATGACGCTACATTCTATACTAATATGACGTTCCATGCGGATATTGGGATCCTCTCCTGGGGGTATAGCAACTGGTGTATTGCATAACGGACCTAGATAGCGGGTGAACAAATAGCAGAGATGCGTTAGCTTGCCACTCACAACTGGGAGCAACGCGGTTATGCTTAGTTTCGTCGTATTGGGAACAATGATGGGCGGCTACCTGAAAGTGTTCTCCGCAGAAACTCTTGGAGCAGTGCTGGCATTTGAAAGGGAGGAAGTCGACCAGTAAACATGACGACTCGGAGCACTGCTGTCCGACGGACAACATTTGTGAGTCCTGTTCGGATGTCATTGTGGAAAAGATGGTGGGGGTTAAAGGTCAAGTTACGATGAGCAGACAAGATGTGGACAGGGTGTGGTTTATAAAGCAGAGGACGCGCGTCCTCGGTGGACGCGTCAGACCGTCCAAGAGAAACGTCGAGGGGAATCCACGACATTCCGCCTTGCCCGATTAGTCAGTACTTACCTCCTGCGCGCTACTCACTGCGATACGACAGACAAGAGCAATGCTCATCATTTCACTTGTGAGCAGCTCAAACCAGTCCAATAGATGCATTTCATGATACGGTTAACATCAGGTTAGACATGGGGAATCCTTGGACAACATCGTGAGTGTAGCAGAATCAGTACCTGGCCCACCATGGACAGACGCTCATCTCGGTCCGATCCAGAAATCAGTCTGGGCAGGATACAAGGACTCAGAGCTGAGTGAATTGGGTAAGTAACTTCAAGGAGATGCCCACAGCTGACCAAAACATATCCCAGGAGTGAGAGTGAGCATAAGGGTCCCACCTGTTCTCTTGACGCTCATTGCATGATCGATCAATAGCAAGCCGCAGCACTGGGAGAATCCTACGCGAATACCCATCTCGACGCAATCATCACCTCGGACCTCAAACGTGCTCATGCCACCGCCACAGCTCTCCTGAACCATCAGCCTGACCCGAAACCATCCTTCACAGTAGACAGTGCTATTAGGGAGCAAAATTTCGGAGACGCCGAAGGCCACCCGTGGATCATGCCCACCAAATCTGTCCAGGAACATTTCCGCGAAGGTCAATACCCAATCTTGTTTGACCACAACGAGCGCTTTCCCAACGGGGAGAGCTTGAACGACGTCGCTGCGAGAGCAGAACGTGCTATTAATGACCTCGTTTTGAAACCATACCTCCCTCGTGCCTTGTTGGCTGCCAAGGACATCCACGTTGCAGTTGTCAGCCACGGTCTCTGCATCAGCCAGCTGATTCCCCCTTTGCTGAAGATGAACCACGGAGGAGCTTCCATCAAAGATTATAGAGGTTTGCTGAATACTGCTTGGACAAGGGTCACCATACAGACCAAGGTGATTCTGCTGCTATTCGGTCAGTCCGGCTGACCAAGCAAGTATACCAGCCTGGAATACAAGTAACAGAAGTTAATAATGCCCTCGATAACCTACCTCCGCTTATCGTTACTGTGACGGACGTGAACCGTCATGAGCACATCAACAACGTTGTGAGTAGACGTCCACTAAGTTGATCACTACTCCTAATGATCGCTTTCCAGAAACGTCAGAAGGGAATTGTCGAATATGACCCAAAACAGAGAGGCATTCGCGAATTCTTTGGGGGCGGCGGAGTAAAGAAAGCTACGCAGGCTGAAAGCGACGTGATAAATGTGGACAAGGTAGAGTTAGAAGAGCGCAATTAATCCACGGAAGTGGGTCTGGGTTGGTTCTTCGCTGTAGATTACATGTGGGATACCCGGAATCTGGCGCGGGTGATCAGGGATTGAATGGACTTTGGTAGGAAACAGCAAACCTATAAATGACTGACAAATGCGAGGATTGAAGAGCTCAAGCATATGGAAGCAGCTTTTTGAGCGTGACTGTTTGCGTATTACTCGAGTACGCGACTTGTGCAAGGTGGTTCTTCTGCCCGGGTCTCTTTGACACGTTCTTATGCGAATGGCTTGCATGTGCCTAGGAGAATCAACCAGTTCAATTGCCATTGTGGAATAAGAAGAATATACGGACGCGCTTGAATTTTCCGCTCGCAATGGAACTCCATCTTTTCTTCGCACCACTGTGTGATTTCAACTTTGGGAAATTAGCAATGGCCGACGTCGAGAACGACCGCGCTGCAGCTGAGAGTAGACCGAACGTGAACATTGGGACTTGTGCAAAGGAAATGAGAGGAGGACCTGGAGTCGAAGGAGAATGGGTAGGTGGTCACGTGCGGGTCTACGTAGATAAGTATGTCTCACTCACTCAGCTAGGGTCAGACTCATTCCTTGGTTGCCTCTTGTATTGCACGGACACCATGAACGACCCTCAAGAAGACGCTGATCGCGTATGGACAGCGAATGATTTGTGGGACAAACTTACTGACGATGAGTTACACCGCAGATCCGCGCGAAACGTCTCGCGAAACTCCAGCTCGGGCGATCGGGCACATCCTCACCCGAGATTGCATCTACCTCCACACCTCCAGTTTTGCCCGCACCTTCCCCCGTACCAACTCCCAAGTTAGCACCATCAAAGCCACCCCAGTCCGTCCCAGTCGCCGCTCAGCCGGCACCGACACCAACAACCTCTGTGCCGCTCAAGAGGAAACCAGGCCCAGTCACGAAGGTTGATATACAGACCTGGGAGGATGAGACACTCACACAGATATTCAAAGTCACACTTAATGTATGTGTCATGTTATAGTAAGCAGCACCGAGGTCTTACCACCAAGTAGCGTGCGGTGGCGGAACGGAGTAGCTATGACATTGTATGGCTCAAGAGCCTCGAGATTGAGCTTGCCTCAGAGGGATACTGTGAGTGGGAATTAACAAATTATCAGTGCAGTGGAACTGACACTTCGCCATGCTTCAGCAATGAACCTCTCCGGGGACATCGCTGATCGTCTTCTTATTTCCCGATTGGAGCTCGATCCTCAAGCAATGTCGTGAGTTCAAATGAGACTATATAGCTTCGTGCCATAGAGACCATTATTCAGGGATGACCTTGACTATGTCGCTGTTCTTGCATCGCTCCCAGCCCAGATGACAGTGTTCGAATATTTGATAGGCTGCTGGAAACGTCTCAATACCGCGAGGTCGAACTTGATCAAGAAGGTTCGTCTTTTCCATGGGAAACACGTCACAATTTATTCCTTTCTTCCCAGAATCCAGTCAGTGAAATGCAACAAGCATCAGCTTTACTAGAGAAGATACGGGATCTTGTCATCAGTTACGCCGGACTCACGCTTCAAGAACCAGAAATGTTTTCACAACCTACAGGGTATGTGCAAAGCTTGATTTCGCGCGTCTCAGACATAACGCTTAGTACAGACGAGAACTTGGGCCATCTGAACTCGTTGGACCTCTATTATCACTATCTGCCCTCTCATCCCCACTTTCCACTATATCCTCCCCCGATCATATTCTCTCACCAGTAGAAGTGGAACCCTTCCTTCAAGATATTGCCCGGCGGTTTGAACCAGAAAACGAAATTGACAGCGTGCTTGGGCCAGTTGTGCGACAGTTGTTGTTCCACCCCTCTCTTTTCAGACCCGAAGGTTTGGGGGGCAGCGACTCTTCCTGGCGAGGCGTGATCGGTGGTTTGGAGGCACTTGTTTCTATCAAAAGCATCGCAATCATGTTGACAAGGCTGGACGAGTGGAATCCTCCTCGTGCTACTGCACCGACATTTGAGACCGTCACGTTATTGGGCCCTCTATGTCGGCTTGGGGTATTTAGTAGAGAATGGGTAAGATGAATGCAGTTGAGGCAGCAACGATGGTGACAGTTTTACAGCCTACCATTCCCCAAACCTATTTCTCAGAACCTACCAAGCGTACACGACAAGATATAGAATCTTCAACTGCGAGTCTTCGTGGCACCGTGAAGAGCCTACAAGTAAAGACATATCTGGCAGTTCAGCAGCGATGACTAGACTAATTGGCTGTTCGTAGGCATCGCTCTTCCAAGTGTTTAATACACTTGTCCGAGCCTCCCCAGAGTCGAGAGAAGCAGTTCTGGTATATTTTGCCACAGCAATAAAGCTAAATATTAAGCGTGCCGGAATGCAGGTTGGATTGTGATCCAGTGGTAACGCACACTTTCTCATTCACCTTATTTAGGTGGAACCCGAAACAGTCGCAACTGACAGTTTCATGGTCAACTTGCAAAGCATACTGCTTCGCTTCGCAGAGCCTTTCATCGATGCACGATATTCCAAGGTTTGCAGCCCGCAATTCGGTTATGCTGATCTAACAATTCAGTCAGATGGATCGCATTGATCCTTTATATTTCGCTGTCTCCGACCGCATTGATATCGGGGAGGAGACCCGAATCAAAGCCACGTCCGAAGAGGCATCTCAGTGGGCGGATGCGAATAAAGCCAACGGTATGTCGCTAGAGCAGCAGCGTCTGTTTGGATGTAGCTTATCCACAGAACAGCTGCGACACCGAACTTTATTTCCGACATATTCTATCTTTGCAATGCAATGGGTCATTATGGCTACCTTAGAACCACACAAACCTATGAAGATTATGGCAAGCATTATGACGAGCTGCAACGTCACCACGATATGATCAATGGTGATGGCTCTTGGGTCGGGGTGAGTCCACATTCGCATGTCAGATTTCTTCGCGTTCACATGCCCTTACAGAGCCCTTTCCACGCACGAACAGAAACAGCTCTCAACCAGATGAAAGTGAGCCTTCATGATGCTTTACGATACTTCCTTCCTAACTCGAGAGAACAGGCACAGATGGCTAAAATTCAGGCTGATCAGTTCGCATTCCAGGTACAGCTACTTGAGCCAGATTTCGTGTTGCGATACATTGGCTTCACGAACTTTGTTTCCACCTGGTTGATACGAAGGGCCGAGCCGAAGGGCTTGCATCCTACTCCCGTGGTCGAGTACGTCTTTCCGCAGATATGCCTGGGGCTGTTTCCTGATCGTTTGGCAGGTTACCATTGCCCGAGGAGGTTCCTATGTCGTTCAGGGTTCTTCCAGAGTACATCCTAGAAGACGTGGTAGAGTTTTTCCTCTTCATCACTCGGTATGTCATTCAAACGTCGGCATTTCCAATGGCCGTTCGTTGAATATGTTTTCAGTCATTCACCAAACAGCTTGGATCTCTCCGGCAAAGATGAACTGCTGACCTTCGCCCTCACGTTCTTGACCTCAACTTGGTACATCAAGAACCCTTTCCTAAAAGCCAAGATCAACGAGGTACGCTTCTGAGACGATCTTGTGGCCATTCCTTATTCCGTTGCAGGCCGTGTTTTATGGTGTCTTGCCGTATGGGAATGAACGCAACGGGATTTTGGGTGGAACATTGAACAGCCATCCTATGGCACTCAGACATCTGATCTCGGCTTTGACTCACTTTTACATCGGTGCGACACTTTGACACCTTCCGGTACATTGTGACGCTGAACTAGGTTCAGAGGTTGAACAGACAGGGGCAAGCTCACAGTTCTACGACAAGTTTAGTGAGTACATCTTTGATCGTTATTAACTCTGCATTAATATCGATTTTGCAGATGCCAGGCGAGTTTGAGCGTTAATTGCCAACATCCCGCTATTATTGACAGGACTTTCAGGCGATACATTGCACACATTCTCAAAGTTATCTGGAGTAACCCTGTTCATCGGCAGGCGCTCAGCTCTGAGGCACGGTAAGTGCCATTGCATCTCCAAGACCGTTGATGACGAGCTTGAATAGGAATGTCGACAAATTCGTTCGTTTCATCAACCTGATGATTAACGACGTCACATATCTCATGGACGAGTCGCTCAGCGAACTAACGCAAATACACAACATCCAGGTGGAGATGCGCGACCAAGCAGCTTGGGCAGCTCGTCCTGCCCAATACCGTCGCGAACGCGAGTCAACACTTCGTGGACTCGAGCGCTACGCATCAAGTTACACGACGCTCGGTAATTCGACTGTGGCTTTGCTCAGGGACTTCACAGCGGAGACCAAGGCACCGTTCATGATGCCCGAGATTGTAGACAAGCTCGCTGCTATGCTTGACTATAATCTCGAAGCCCTCGTCGGTCCCAAGTGCGGGGAACTCAAAGTCCAAGACCCTGGGAAATACCGATTTGACCCGAGACAGCTCCTCAACGATATCTTGCAAGTATATTTGAATTTAAGTGATCAGGACGAGTTTGTACGGGCTGTCGCAAACGACGGGCGTAGTTACAGCAGGGGCCTATTCGAGAGGGCGATCGCTAAGGCAAAGCAGATCCCGCTGAAGACGGAAGCCGAGCTCGAACAAATACGGATGTTCGTCGAGAAGGTCGAGGAGGCTAAAGCGACAATTGAGGCGGAGGAAGATCTGGGTGACATTCCTGACGAATTCCTCGGTAATTCATTTCATTCTTATGACGAGCTTTCACTTAATCGCACTTAGATCCTCTTATGTTCACATTGATGCGGGACCCTGTTATTCTGCCATCTTCGAAGGCTGTCATCGACCGCGCGACGATTAAGTCGCATCTGCTCTCTGATTCCAAGGACCCCTTCAATCGAGCGCCACTCGCAATGAGCGACGTTGTTCCGAGTAAGCCTTATTGCTATTTTCTTGGTTCATTCGAGTTATATGGGTTTCAGATCCGGAGTTAAAGGCAAGGATAGAAGCCTTCGTCGCCGAGCGGCGCAACCAGAGAGCCGCTGCGAACGAAGACGTAGTGATGGACTAATTCGAGCATACACCCCCTCGATCTGTACACATAGTTTCGCTGATCTCCTTCGCAAATACATTCGTTGGCTAGACAGAAAATGTATATCGTGTTACATCGGACAGCAGAACGAATAGGATCAGAGCATCGTTCACGTCTACTTCTTTCTCTTCTTAGACCCGCCTCGGAGACTCGTTGACCCCGTTCTCGCTCTCCCAGACGTCCCTCCCCTCCCTGCTTTGGACACTCGACCGCCGCGTGAGGCTTTAAATTGGGTCGATGCTGCCAACTCGTCATGACGATTCCAGGAGCAACTGTCGACCACGAACCTGACATTTCCGGAATTTCTGGGTCCTCTTCGTAATCGGTCCCTGCATCCGTGCCCGTGACAACGCTATCTCTCGGCGTAGGTGCGGCTTCGTCACCACTCTCCTGCGTCAGTGCACTACTATCACTATCCCCACCCACAAGTCCCGCCATATCCGCCCTGTTCCTTCGTTTGGGCGCTTTCGATTTGCGTGATTTGCTGGGCTGACGCGGGGAAGGCGCAGGCGTCGAGGAAGGAATGGAAGCCGTCGCACGTACACGACGAGCCGCGATCAGAGACTCGAACGTCTCATCCGTCGGCAACGAGAATTCCTCCCTGAAAAACGGATGCCGAGAGAGGTTCTCCGAAGGTGACGGCGACCGTACCGTCAATGGGTAACTCGCAGGCGTCATCGTCGTCTCGAAACCGTCTGTTTCCTTTTTCCCAATGTCAAAACGAACGACTCAAGTCAGTATGTGGGCGTTTGGAGTTGTATATGGACCCCTACCGCACCCTCTAGCGCTTCGAGATCATAGCAGGTTCTGAGTTTAGCCCAGATGGTCTCGATAGGGATGATGCGACCAGTGTCGTTGTGGATGGCGTTGCGGATGGCAAGGACGTGAAAGTGTTTGTGCAACCCGACGGGTCGTGCTCTCATGATAGAGCGGAAGAAAGAGATCTCCCCCTCGACGCTATCGAGAAACTCTTCTGGGGTTTGGTTGTCCATTGCGATGACCGTCACTCGCCATGTCGAGTGCAACGTTCAGGGTCACGGTATTTGTTTGGCTACCGGAACTTTGCATCCAAACAAACACGACTGGCCAACGTCCAACATTGTAAGAAATTGGACTTGCATACTCTGCACTAGTAAGACAACATGCATACTCAAAACAACAACAGCGAATGCACCAAAGTGCTCTAACCGTAGCCGGGTATAGCACTATCTATAAACAGCAGTAAGGACTAGGCGGCAGTAAGTGAAAGATTGGAGTAAGTTAAGGAATGTGATTGGTGTGTACACCCAGTGGACAGTACCCAATGGTCAAGAGTGAGTCAGAGTGATTGTTCTGAATGTTCAAGATTGCGATGCAAGAAAGGGATGGAGGACAGAGTCCGTGATGCAGAGAGAGGGAGGATATGCATGACCTTGCGTGTTATCGAGGAACGAAGATGGCGACAAGGACGATAAACGGAATGTATGTAAATAGGGACACGAATGCCATCACGCGGCATCGGAAGCGCCAGGATTTTGCATCTGCCACAATGTGGGTTGAATAGCGAATTGCCAGAGTTGATGAAGGGAACTTACCATGCTCGATCTGAGGGTCGTCGATATGTACCGCTTTCTCGGCATCAGCGTCCCCAACAACTCTCGTCTTCGGAACAGGGAGGAACAGAGCGGCTATCCACCAAATGGGAAAGAGCAAGAACCCGAAGAAGAAACACCATGCGTGTACCGGTGAGCCAAGTTCTTCTTCCGTTGCAAATCGAAGCCCCCATTCGGTGTGGTTGGGTTTCTTGGGAGGCCTGCGAGGATCTCGCATGTGGAATTTGGTGGATCTGCTGATAGAGGGTGCATGTGGAGATACAAGGGCGCTGATGGGGATTGATACCTGGGACATGGATTGATGTCGTTCGTGGTGCTTTCGGGCCGAACTCGGAGGTTGGCGAGAACGAGTGGACCCAGCGCGCGATGGTGTGTGAGGGGCTTGGGTAACACGAGCGGCTGTAGTGCTGGAGAGAGACGAGAAGTGGCGGTCGCGACTTCCTGACTGCGGCGTGTCTTGCACCGATGGCGCTCGTGATTGAACGGGAGTTGCGAAAGGAGATGTAGCTGATAAACGAGCGCGTTTTGCGTGGTGATACGACGAGGGGGCGTGTGAGGAGTTTGAGATCCGTTGACCTTTAGATGTGAAATTTCAGTACAAACTGACAGTACGGTTCCTGACGTAACCAGGTTACACTCACTTCGGTTTTCCGGAGGGAGGATAAACGTCGCGCGCTGTCCTTCCTTCTTTTGCTCTGGCGGGGTCAGGTCAACGTCCTCGGCTTTGCGCTTTCCTCTACTCTTATCGCTGATTTGCCTAGGCGCAGGCGACGGGGTGGAAGGTTCTTCCTGCATGGGGACGGAGCTAACGTTATTGTGAATAGTGGTATCGGAGAAAAGGGTCTGTGCTGATGGGGGTTTGAAAGCAGAGGCGGAGTGGAGGAATGGTAATGCATGAGGCGCTTTAGATGAGGACGATGCAGGGTCGCTTAAACCCGAAGAAGCGTGCTTGGCGGCGCTGGACCCGTGACTCGGGCCATTCCGGGCTTCGACAACTGAAGAGCTTCGCTTCACCTCTGCTACCATGGATCTACCTGGCTGCTCACTGCCTCTGCGGTTCCCAAGGTCGAACTGAAGAGAGTGGGGTCGATGGGGTATAGGCTGCCGAGCGTCTGGAAGGGATGAATTAATACAGTGTCGCGTATCAAATAAAAGTAAAAAATGTGGCGCACCCGCAAGAGTCGCTGACTCTTTCAGCGGCGTTGGCGAGCTCGGTCGCGACGGGTGAGGGAAAGGTAAAAATGATGGTGAAGGTGTTGTCGCCCGATCTGGAAGTTTATTTGCACGTGTTCGTTTCTTGTCTTTCGTAGAGGACCCCGGAACACTCCCAGGACTACGAACACCGGGACCTAGATCTATCCCCGCACCCAAGGACAGCCTCAAGATCTCACGCGAAACCTCCGCAGGCCATGCTTGATTGGCATGTGAGGTCACTCCGACAGTCGCCTGGTATGAGCTCCAGTCAGCGCTCGTCCGTCGTTGCCGTGCACGTGCAGAAACAGTCCTCGCTCGTCGGACTCCGTTCGGGGAATCGCTGACAGGAAGAGTCGTTGTTTGCTGCTCTGGGACGACAGCCTTGAATGCCTGTTGCGCCTGGGGAAGACTCGAGTGGTGTCGGAGAGAGCGTCCAAATGTTGATGATATTGAAGGAAGCAGATCTTCTTTGCGTAAGAGGCGACCGGGTAGCGTATTCGAACGGTCGCGTAGGGCAGTCGATGCCGTTTGATTGACAAGTGCCGACTTTCTGTGCAAAGTAGCTGCTAATTCAGGGTGGTCGAGCGGAGGCATGGGTGGAGGGGGAGAAGAATATGTAAACGAAACACTTGAAGGGTTATCAAGAGGCGTCGGATACCCGAAAGTGCAAGGGGAATCAAGGCCTAAATCTCGTGTTACAGGTGTCATAAATTGCGTGACAGAGGACGCGTGGCTTGGGCTAGTGTAGGAACGTGTCCACTGTGGCGTTCGTGGATGTCTGGATGACATCGTGTTCGTCGGAGACGAGCGTTTGCTGCTCACGTGGATATCTGGAGAGTGTTGAAGAGATCCTGCGCTGGGACTTGAATGTACAACGGGTATGTCGGTAGAGGGTCGTGAAGGGTTTGTGAGGCGACTGAGCGTGAACGTGGAGGGTGTACTCTCAGCTCTGAGGTGTTTGTTGTTTCTCCCGGGAGATGGAGAACGCGAGATTCGCTTGGGATTATCTGGAGAAGACGTGGGGCCAGAAAGACCTGATACATCTGGGATCCGATGTTCGCGGTTCCTTCCAAACGTCGACCATTCACCTCCAGCCGCAATCTTTGAGAAGCGAGTGATCAGCCCTGACTGCGTTCGTGAAGGGATATCCATGGACGATCCATCTGAAAACTCGGTGCGATCCACGGCGCGCTCAGACATAACTCGGGGTTTGCTACTGCCCTCTGCAGACTGTCTTCGGGTGCTGGGAGTGAGACCCTGTGGGAAGGTATCTCGGTCTCCCACATCCAAGTATGCGCTTGGATCCTGAAGAATTTTCTGATTGATCCACAGCTGTGGTATAGGAGATGGCTCTTTGGGATTCTGAGGGACGGTGTCTGGCTGTGGTGCAGAGACAGGCTCGGGGGAGGTGTGACGTCGAGCGGGATGTCGCAGACGTGAGAGTAACGAAGAAAGCTCCCAAGGCATGGCTCTTTGGAGGATAAATATGTCAGAAAGAGTTTGTGTTAGTCCGATGGCTGAACTCACCTTGACTGATCACGCTAGCAAGTTCGTGCAGGCCGAGTTACATCGCCAGGAGGCCAGACAAGCCTCGGGGAACTGATCGTTGAAGTGGGGTGTGGGTTAGCAAACTGGTTGAGTGAGAGAGCACTAAAGACGTACAGAACGATATCTGTTGCAGGGGATGCTAGCTTGACCAGTTGCAAGTCGAGCACAGGCTACTACTTACCAGTAGGCTACCCTTCTTCATATACCCGGGTCGCGGCAACTCGACCTCTCCAAGGGGGGTCGCAACAATAACCCTCCCTTCCGAGCATTCGAGTACTCTGTCACTCAGCTTTGCCCACCATGGACCGACTGGACTCCCTCGCTAATACGATCTCAAACATGTCCATATACGACATAAAGGCCATGTATAACCAGGTAAGTTCACTACCAAACACTCACAGACTACCGGCCTCATTTCCAGCCAGGCCAAGAATGCCGTTCTCAACATCAGCGAGATGGAGGCAAAAGTCAGAGAGGCAACCAATGACGAACCTTGGTGCGCATACTGTGCCTTCACTATCAGACCCATTTTCACTCCGGCACCTCTAGGGGCGCAAGTTCTACTTTGATGCAGGACATCGCACAAGGGTAAGCCTCGTCACGACTCTTTCTTATATATTGCTCACATCCGAACCAAGGACCTTTAACTTGTGAGCTCACCGATTGCCAAGCTGAATAGATCCTCACCCTTGGTAGCCAAACCTTTAACGAGATCATGCCCTGTATTTATGGTCGATTCATGGAAAAGGAAGCTCGACAATGGCGACAAATCTACAAAGTACCCTACCTTGCAAATCTTACGGTCCATCGTGCTCAAGATTTATCCAGGCTCTACAATTGCTCGAATATCTTGTCAAACATGGCAGCGAGCGTGTTGTTGACGACGCACGATCTCATATATCCACCCTCAAAATGCTACGAAACTTCCACTACATAGATGACAAGGGTAAAGACGAAGGTCAAAATGGTGTGTACCTCTCTTTTACACATTTAATCCTTGTCATGAACCTTGTATCCAGTCCGCAATCGTGCCCGTGAATTGGTCGAGCTCCTCTCCGATGTAGAAACCATTCGTGTCGAGCGCCGTAAAGCCAAAGTTAACCGTGGCAAATACGTCGGCACTGGTAATGATCCGATGAGCTTCTCTTCTGGGGGCAGTCGTTATGGCGGGTTCGGCAGCGATAGCTTGGGTGGCAGCGGCAGCAGTGGATACTATGGGGACAGAATGAGTGGAAGAGATGGTGAGCATCATCAGTTCCACCTGGTCCTAACTGATTCGTGGCATCAGAGTATTATTCAGGTGGTAACTCAGGAGGGTTTAGAGATAGCACTGGGCGAAGAGATTTCGAAGAGTACACCGCTGGAGACGACGACACCGTCATTCGAAGATCTAACTCTGTGTCCCGGAATAATGTTTCTTCACGCTCTACCACCACAGCCGGATCCTCTTTACGCACACAAACAGCATCTGCGCCGCCTCCACCCAAGCCGAAAGAACCGGAAGTTGATCTTCTCGGTGGCTTCGATGATGCCCCACCCAGTGTCCCTGCTGCTGCCTCCAACTCCAACAAAGCACTGCCCGCCTTGGCTGGGTTTGATGGTTCGCCGTTTGTTTTGACTACCATTCCGTGCAGACTAACCTTTCGATAGACGACGACTTTGCAGATTTCCAGGCTGGAGCATCACCACCTGCCCAGGCCCCAGCTTCTCAGAGTACTCGACCGACTCTCATGGAGATATTGAACAGCTCACCTCAATCCAACCGCACTGCAGCAGCACCTGCCGCAAATCCGCTATTTGCATCGCAGGCACAGGGAGCCTCATCGGTTGCTTCGCCTAACCCAGGCAACAGGCAGTCACACACGATACCCGCGCAGAATAACCTTTGGTCCCCAACGCAACCCATGTCGCCTACTGCTTCTACCCCCGTCACGCGAACATCTGCTTCAGCCGCACCCAGCAGAGCACCAATCTCAGGGGCTGTTACTACCACTGCCTCTGCTGCTTCACCTACCCTTACCCCTGCCCCTGCCAAAGGATTGTCTGGCTTCGAGGACCTGTGGTCGATGTCCCTTGGTACCTCGTCGTCGGGTTCTTCCGCTGCTAAAGCCACAACCGCAGGAAAGTCAATCAAAGATATTGAGAAGGAAAGGGCCCAAGCTAGTATCTGGTCCGCCAGTCAAAAGCCAGGCGTCACCACCGGTGCGAATGCGAATATGGTATTGGGCGGTGGCTTTGGTAACTTTGGGTCTGCAAAGGGTGGCGAATCGACGAGTGGGGGAGATGATTTGCTGCTTTGAGTTCACAGTCCTCCTAGATGCCCTGCAGGCCACGATTACGTTCTGCTAGCAAATCTCGTCCTTGTTTCTGGAATCTGATGCTCTTTCGGTTACAATTATGATGCATTCGTCTTGCGGAGAATCGATCTTGTGAGCGTTCACAAGTATGGTCAATGTACACTCGGTGTGGCAACGATTAACTGTCCAACGTTTCGAGAGAATCACATTATGCAGGGGAGCGAAATGATGATGGGAATGAGTGAGCAAATTAAGAGGTACAGATACAATCATCGTTCACTTCAAGAACATCGGGCGATGAAGCAGAGACCGTTAGGATAAAGAAAACTGAGGGAGAGAGAGTAGTGGATGTAGGGACAACAGTCTCACCGCGGACGAAAAAAGTATCGTCAAGTGATGATGAAGCGCACGTGGAAAAAAAAACAAAGTTAAATGTTACAACCTCAGATGCCCGCGATTTGCATCCTTGATTGAACCGTTGTTTGCGTTGATACTTGACCCCCTATCGTACCAGGGACCTGCTGTCCCTGAGCGCCTTGGGTGTTGAGTACGAGTCCTGGACCCATGACGAATGCCGGCACCGTCTTCTCCTCCAAATCAGCATATCGTACCGTCATCTCTTTGCGTTCCTTTGTCCACGAATCAGGGTCCCACCATGTGTAGGTGCCAGCTTCACCACCAGGGATTTTTGTCGAAGGCGCGCTGCCACTTTCTTTAGTTATCCAGATCCGAAGATCCTTGTGATACCGCCAGTTCCGATTCCACCTGTCCAACCCGCGTTAGAGCAACGTCATAATGGGTTGTTTGGCGGGGCACAATAAAGGGCAGCACGAAGGACAACCGACACTTACAGTTCTTGGGCTGCTATTTCTTGTAGTGCATCCCTTGGACCAGAGTAGAACATGTAGAATAGCGTCTCATCGCTGAAAGCCCCAGCCTTACTCGGTCCTGGTGGTGGGGGTTGCACGTTGTAACACGAAGGAAGATGGAAATCCGGCTCAACGCTCCGTGCAGCTGATTGATCCGCCCATGGTGTTATGAATGTGGAATACAAATTCCTTTACGCAGTGTGGTCGATAACCTCACCATGCGATGTGTAGAATCTGAGACTCACCCCTCGTAGCTCATATCTAGACCCACTGCACCTAAATCCGTACCCACACTGCTTAGACCACCATCAGCATCCACACTGGCATTCTTTATCATTGCTAACAGCCCCAGTAGGCCCCATCGGTCAGCAGCGGAGATAAGCACTTGCTGAGCCGGTGTTTGTGGATGGTGATGTGGTTGGTTTTGAGATGGCGCTAGCGAACTGTGCAGTTGCGTATGAGGATGAGGTTGTAGAGGATGGTTTCCATTCGATGCGTAAGGGCTGACACCAGGCGGTGGAACACCTGGAGGTGCATTCAGATGCTGTTGAGGGGCTTGAGTTTGAGTTTGCGGGTTATTACTGCTATGGGCCTGCCCCTGTGGAGGGGGTTGTATTGGTGTCGATTGCAGTTGCCCAGGAACCTGTCCCTGTGCCAGTGACTGAGGTTGTGATTGCGTCTGCGTCTGGCCCGACGGTACTGAACCATTGGGTTGCGAAAGGGGAAGGTTGGTGTTTGGTGCATTCCATGCCGCATGCGATACTTGGTTCAATTTCAGGGCATAATTTTGCTGCTGCTGATTGACAATTCGGGTCAGTGCAATTGTCCAAGATCCGCAAGATAGAGCGGGTAGATATGCACGTGACAGCAATAATACTCGATGCAATGACACGTAACCGAACAACGATCGAAGAATGGAGAGTGGACTTACTCTTTGTTTCTCTGCATCTCCCTGGTTTTGGAACCCGGGGTGGATACCTCGCAGATTGAGCATCCCTGGCGTGCCTGGCTGTTGCGTGCCCGTGAGAGCGGATGATTGGAGTGTGTTTGAAGTCGCCTGTTGTGCACCATTCAGCGAGCCAAGAATATTCGTCCGATGATGATCGTTGAAACCATTTAATCCGGGTGGATGTGCGGGTGAAATATTTTCGGACGTTTGTGGTTGGCTCTGCGATGGGGGTTGGTTTTGGGATGCAAGCGCTTGTGGACCCTGTTGACCCCCTAGTGCAGGGAAATCCTCGGGACCAAAATCTCTAGGCTGTACACCTGTTGCAGCCGTTGTTGACCCACTCTGCCCTGCTTGGATCGCGTAGCTCGTCGCGCTTTGAGCCGACGGATTACTGGGTCCCGAGTTTCCCAGCGAAGCAGTGTTGTTATTGGATGACGGGTTAGAGCTGTTGCTCTGGCCTAGCGATCCTAGTGCGGGGAACTCGTTTGGGTCGAATCCGACCTCGCTCGCTGACGATACGGACGGTGCATTTGCGGGAGTCGCTGCAGGCGGATTTGGACTCATATGGGGAGGGAGTGACGACGCGCCATTCTGGCCAAGCACGCCTGCACCTGTACTGAATGGGAATGTCGTCGATTGTGCCTGTTGTCTCGTTTGGAGGAAAGGTGACTGTGGTACAGCAGGAGTGCGGTGAGGGTTTTGTTGTTGGAGGGTCGGTGGAGGATACGAGCGCTGTGGCACTGGATACTGGGATGTCGGGTAAGGGGATCTGAACTGGGACGAAAGAGTAGCAGGAGGAGCAAGACTCGGGGGTCGCTGTGGTGGTTGGCCTGGCACAGATGTCAGCGCAAGAGAACGTCGGATGGTGATTGGACGGACCTGGTCTGTTCATCGTCGGCGTAGCAATCTGGATAAAAGGGAAAACGTAAATTCAAAATACTCAACGAATGTTCAATATCTTTTTCTGTTTCGCTCACCGAGTGCGATATGTTTTCGATATATTATTCTCTCTTTTCCGCTCGTGCTGGAGGAGTGTATCGACCTGTTGTTATTTGTTTATCTTCAATGTTCATCTTCACTTATTACCTAATCAGAACTAACCCTAACCTTCCAAGTATCTCTTAGATCTCGGACCGTCATCTCGTATGGAGGTATGTTTGCTCTCACTCTAGATATCAACCACCATAACCCACCCTAACAGGTCGTACACCCTCGTTCAGCTCTCCTCTCAAACTTTGAGGTGCTGACCCTCCTCCGTGAGCTGGATGCCGATCATGTCGCGCGTGCAAAGACTGCAATCCGCATCAAGAAGGAAGAAGAGATCTCTGGAAAACCTGCACTAGATTCGCATATAGAAGAGGTATCAGAGAACTTGCGTACTGTTGAACTCGAAGTGGGTTGAATAGCTCAACCTATCAGAACTCTCTCTGACCAGATATAGGCGATCCAATATCTCTCTGCTGACTACCAACCAACCCGGCAACAGTCAGAGGCTGGCATCGACCAGCTTGTTCGTGACCTTGCGCCGTTCAACCTCACAAAGGCAGAAAAACTCCAGGTTGTCAACCTGGCCCCCACAGAACCCGTTGAGCTCTACGTCGTATGTTCTTCTCTTCAGTTAGCATCGCGAAACCCTGAGCGTTTGTGACAGGTTATCGAAGAAATAGAGGACCGTCTTGGGGATCGGATGGAGGATATGCTCAATACCGTTTCAAGCTCTTTGTCTGCTGCAGAAACAACACCCACCATTCAGAGTGCACCACGGCCACGCGAATTGGTTCAAGCCAACACATACGAAGTATACGAAGAGATAGAGCAGGAATGGGAGCATGACGCCAACGATGTTGAATTTGATGACATGGGTGAAGGCGCTGGTGTAGAAGGCGACCTCGATATCGATGACGATTAAACTCTTCCCCATATGGTGGTGAGCCCCTGTGTTTGTCTCCTGCACCTTCCATACTCATCCATCGCTATTACGTAGGATGTTTGAATCATGCGGCATCGCGGACAGTCTAAGCAGGTCGTTCGCTCCATGTCGACGAAATGACAGCAGTGGCTTCGAATCCCTTCAGCCCAACCCTGGCAAGCCCCTTGTAACCTCGCACTTGGGCCAGAAAGAATACGATGGAGTCCATAGGCATCTTGGTGATACTGGACACATTACTCGAATGACTACACAGTCCTCGGAAGAAATAAACATTATGGTAGGGGCATCCGCATGTTGTGCTTTCAGCACGCGAACCAGAAATCATCTGTTTCAAGCATCCTTGACCTGGTCGTCACACCACTCCCATAGCTTTTGTCCAAGTTTGGGGTCGAGAGCATCTTGGCGACAGGGTCCAACTCTAGCCCAAGGAACGAGATACTGATGACGATCTCAACATCGGAAACGGACAACGGAGCCCGAAGGAATATTTCCTTACCTTGCCACCAAGCTCCGCAGCTGCGGGGGAGGTTGCAGCATACAGTTGCGTGAGAGCGCCATGGCCAACATCGTACAGCCCCAAGTTCTATATTTCCATGTATTAGAAGACTTAAAGTTTGGAAGTCATACGCCTCGTACCAAAAAGAAGCGAGTGACTGATCCCATGTGCCTCTGCAAGTCAGAGCGAATGTTCCCTGGGTTCAATGAGATGGAAACGATGCCCTCTGATTTGTACCTCCTATCGAGCTCTGACGCAAGCACAACGTTGCCCTTGAATTTTTCTCGTCATCAGAGGTCCAAATTAAGAAGCATATATGCTGCTCACGAATTTGCTCTGGCCATAGAGGCTAAAGGTAGAGATCTTCCTACGCGCCGGGCTATCCTTTAATGTGTCGAACTTCAGGAAGCCGAACGTATGCGCAGAGGATGACACTGTGACGACTCGAGCCTTTCCGTCTGGGGATGATTTTGCGGTGGAAGTCAGTAGCGGCAAAAGCAGTTTAGTAAAGTACTGGTGTCCTGTTCATAGTCCTTCCCATCAGTTGAACGAATAGCACAGACTAAATTGCAATACCGAGGACATTGGTGCCAAACTGGAGATCATAACCATCTGACGTCAAGCTGCTGACGGGTGGGAACATTACACCGCTAGTCCCAGCGATATTGTGTCAGTAAAAGGGTATCAATAGCCAAGTACTATACTAACGCATTGTTAATAAGAATGTCCAGCCGAGTTTCCTTGCTGTTAGTCAAGAGGATTAAGAACATACCTTTACCAAAATCAAAGACACATACCTCGTGAATTCTTCAGCAGCGGCCTTGACGGCCTTGAGGTTTCCCAGATCAAGCTTGAGGAAAAATGCCTCTTTTCCACCGGTGACTGTCTTGAGCTCTTGTATGGCGGCCTCGCTCTTAGTCTGGTCTCTTGCAGCTATGTATACCTTGGCATTGTGCCGGAGCAATGCCTATCCAGAATTTGCTTAGTTGTCGTGAACGTTTCTCAAGTTCGGGACACTCTTACCTTTGCTGTTTCCTTTCCAATACCGGTATTGGCTCCCGTGACAATAACGACCTTGCCGGTCAGATCTGGGATGTCAGAGGCATTGAACTTGGACTTTGAAGGCGCAGACTGGCTGAGCAAGGAAAGCATTCCACTCATTTCTCAGGTTCTTGGAGATGGCGAGTAGCTATGGTTGCAAATCGGTCCGTCAAAGGGTTCATATATGACACCCGAACGACATATTTAGTCGTGGAATCCACTCACACTACATAACTTCGATCTGGGAAGAATGTTTTTCTTCCAATGACATCTGATAAGGCGGATAAACCGAAGCCGATGTCAGTTTCAGGTTTAAGAGCAATTATGCACCTCGATCGATGGGCTCGGGCACCGAGGGTTGAAAGACAGTGAACAAGCGGTAGCACAAGCCCGGGTAGGTCCAGGTACAGTGGCCATTTAAGTCAAGGATAAGACAGGCTCGAGCGCTGGTCCCAAGGAGGATTGATCGACGTGGATGTTGCCGAGCCTTGCCGACAGGTCAGATTTGGGTCCGAGACCCGGATGACAGTTGAAACTTGACACTAGCTTCCAAAGTTCCATCCTTCACTCCATTGAGTCCATTCCAAGTTCCAACGGAGAGAATACAGTGCTATTATGGATCTCTTGCCTCCATTGGCTTCAAACTCGCATGCGAATCACGCCAAGAGATGTTTAATGGGATTACCGGGCTCTCAGGTTGACGTCGATCCTTCAAAGTGCGACGTTCGTTGATGATCTCGGGGCGATAGTCGATGATGATGACACGATAGAATGGCTTTAATTTTCTACTGTCTTGGCGCACTTGACTTGACTGGCCAGATTGCTAACGGCAAAACCAAGGCGTCGGAGATAGAGTTCTGGCGGACGTGGATTTGGGCACAACAGATCCGTGAGTAATAATGTCAGCATACGGGTCCAGAGACGCAGAGAAAGTGACGACGCAATGTCCTAGAGGGACCATGTGGTACTGGTTTTCGACCAGGAGAGTATATGACCGCGCAGGGAGAGCCGGTTCGTCTTATCCTCATCGCGAGCAAGCGTCATCCAATAAAATTGACTAGAGTAACTTGTACTCCGAAGGATCCGAGAATGCTCCCCATGTTATATTAACTTACACCGCACTGCTCTCCCTAGCGATCCTTCAGGATGATTTCTCCCAGTTAGATCGCCCAGGTATCATCAAGCTTTTGCAGGCCTGCCAGAATGAGGATGGGAGGTTAGTGTTCATAGACTTCAGATGTGTGATTCCGTAGCTAACAATGGTGCACCTCAGCTTTTCCTCGGAGCCTTACGGTGGGGACGCAGACGTTCGGACGACATATTGCGCTTTTGCAATCAGCAGCATGCTCAACGATTGGTCTGGAATAAGGCTCGAGCCGGCCTTGAAGTTCGTAGCATCTTGCAGAGTGAGTAAATACCACTGATCCACAACGATGATGTGACGATCCAGGAGTAAGACGTATGAAGGGGGCTATGGTCAGGTCCCTTTTGCCGAGGCGTCAGGTACACCGCTTTCCAGACCCTCGTTCTTACGCTGACGGACGTCTAGGCGGTCCTACATATTGCGCGTTAGCGTCAATTTTCCTTGCTGATAAAGGTGGAAGTCTCAGCGCAGTTGAGAGACAGCAGACAATACGATGGCTAGTTCAGAATCAAGCATTAGCTGGAGGTTTCTCTGGGCGGACGAACAAAGAGGCCGATGCCTGTTATTGTTTTTGGTGCGGGGCTTCGCTCTCGGTAAGCCTCCATACAGTCCATTTAGATTGTAGCTGTATTCATCACCCGATTTCACCAGATTCTCGGTGCGCGAGAGCTTGTTTGTGAAACGTCGCTCGCAACATTCATCGCCGCATGTCAATTCAAATTTGGTGGAATTTCCAAGGCTCCGAAGGAACATCCTGGTCAGAACTCGTTGTCGTCTATTGAGTTGGTTTTGCTATCTGACACTGATTTCGAAGATCCCTATCACACATACTTGGCTTTGGCTGCAATAGCTATGTATCCTCCGTCAGATTCATCGGAGAGCTGGAAACTTCAGCCCCTCGATCCTTTGTTGAATGCAAACGAGAATACATCCGCGTGGGTTAGGAAATACATTCCCGATACACACACTGATCGAATGCACTCACATTTGGTATGAGAGAGAATTTTAATTGGGTGTAGACATTATAGTGGGTTACGGCGAGTTGCCCCCGTCGTCTATCTCCCTGTGTGACCATAAACAAGTCTCTGGTAGTATATCGGATAGTACACCCGCCTGTCATGTTCAGTTAGAACGGACCGCGGGAGAGCGGGGTTCGACTCCCCGCCAGAGAGACTCTTTTTTGCCCTCATCTCCGAGGGGCACGTGACAATACCAATACCTGAGTTCGATTAGCCAAGTATAACTTGAAGCCGAGACGCATTCTTGGAGGTTTGTCGATGGCATTCAACGGCTTTGAGGAGAGTTCTGCTTGGGCCACAACTGTCGAGTCGGGTGATATCGTCAAGGATGCGATTCGGAAAGAAGAAATCCTCAAGTAGGTATCCTCGAAACTCGTGCATGACTGCCGCTTAACAGCTATTCGCAGGGAGATCGTCGCTGCGCAGAGCGACCTTCGAGGTGAGTGCAACCTTGAAGATAGTATCTGGTTCTTCGGCTCCAGTAAACTGAATTGTCTCCGCGTTCCCGCAGCCTTGATCACGCGTGTGCATAGCGTTCAAACCGACGTTGAGAAGCTCACATCAGAGAATGCCACGCTGCAGGTGTATATCGACAACCTAACCTTACAGATGGCGAAGAGAAAATAGATGGTTGGCCTACGGTCTACGATTCACCACTAGTCATCACGGTGAGTGCTGTTGATGTGCTATGCCCAGTTTGGTGCTGACGCTCTTGGTAAGCTTAGTGCGTGCGGCCACCACTACTTCTCCGTCTTTCCGCAGTTCTCTGCTGGTGTTTCATTTGGGCCGCTAATCAGGGGTAGCTGAAACCTACGGCAAGACTGCGTCGGAGGTGGCCTCGCTTCATTCCATCGATGACCGTCGAAAACATTACCCATACCACGTATCAAGTATTCCTCACCACAGACTTCAGTCGTAAGGGTATTCGATTGTCGCCATCATTTACCGTAACACGCAAATGATATTCCATTAGACTGCGAGTCACTCTTCGAGGTTCGTCAACGATAGGCACCGTTCGTGATATACGGGATGAGTATGTTTAACTTATCACGCTGGAGCTACCAAGTGGTCGCGCTATCTTGGTAAATCCAAATATCAAGGTGACTGTTTCATACGCCTGCGCCGTGTCCGTAGGAAAGGTCTCATGCCCAAAGATACTTGGACACCCCCAGCAAGGTGTCTGGTGTGCCTCACGTCCGCGTTTTCAAACCACTTTGTTGATTTTCTGTATTTCTGTCTTTGTGAGCGTGGCATCACCGTTGCACAATCCCCAAGGGGTACGTCTCACATGTCTAAATGCACAGTCGGCTGAAGGGAGACCACCTGCAGGACAAATAGAACACATGAGGATCCTGGAAGGGGTATAACGTGTGGGAATACCAAACAATGTAGAATTGCGGGGGAGTGGTGTTCTTCTTCGCAATCTCGCCCAAAGCATCCTGTATGGCAAAGTTATGTCTAGAGTTCTTCGGGAAGGACTGCTGTATGGGTAAAATGAACCTTCTGGAATCGGGGGAAATGACGCCGTGAGTTGCCCTCCCATGGTCTCCCCCACATATACATACTGGAAATGTTGCGCACCAGGGAAATCTTCGGGCCACTTGATCTGTCCCGATCTCTCGGGTGGTCTGGAAGCAGTCATAAAGATACGTCGCTTAGGATGACAGAGCACCTAGCGGAGGGCACAGGTTTAGGTGAAAGACGTGGTTGGTGATCGCGGAACTCTATTTGGAAAAAATGATCAGGCCTTCACCTTACAGAACTCCATGGGCTTTTTCCCCCTTATCGACGTGTGGGATTAGATTCAGATGCTCGGCCAACCAATACGTATGCATTATTCTCTCAAAGAGATTACTATTTGATTCGTATCTGACACGCGATCCTTGGCAGACCTTCAAGCAACCCATCGCCGGCGCTCGTGCCACCTTCAGATTTACATCATGGCGAGCAAACATGATGTGCCAGAATCGACCCATCACTAGTTCCCTCAAATTCCTGTCCATTTTCTTTGATGCTTTTGGTTATTCTGTATTGCTCTCCACCTAATCCCTACTCACAGCCTTAGCATCCTTTGTCCAGCCCGGTGCACCTCCTACCTACGGTAATAGACCCATGCGGCTGACCACCCAGGACGAGACGAGACGAGAAGCTGCGTTGTTGCTGACAGTGGGTGCAGATACCATGAATTCCGCGTCTCGCACTTTGCGATAGGGTTCTGTCAAGATAAACACCGTCCCAAGCACGATTCATGCAGTCTGTCAACTTCTGTCACTATATGCATTCGCCGCAACCTCGTGGAGTCCTCGTGGCTTATACTAATATACAATTCCCACAGTCATATTATGTATCAGGGCAACTCATATGTAGTGGAGATTATCCTCGTAGGTCCGATTCTGTCCAGCCTATTCGAGTCGGACTAACCAGGACTTCAAGTTTACGGATCTGGGTGCCTCCCGTCACGATTAAAATAAATACTGATTTGCATACTAAAGACAGTATCGTTGAAGGACTCAAGCCCTCTCCAGGACCAGGCAGGTTCATTTCGCGAGCCTTGATTGATGGATAACATGGCGTGTAAACCTGCCGGCAGACAATCGCCGGTAAACCTGACCTGGAAATGGCAGATCTCTGAGTTGAGAGATTCTGACAGTTACTTGCTTTACAGACAAAAATATTCTGACGGGAACAGCATTTCACTTTGACTCTCTTCCGAGACAGCCAGACTTCCATAGCCATACTTATAAGATGCAAATCTCGCCGTACCTTCCGAGCACCAGGTTTTCTTCCTTACCACCCCTGCATCTTCACCATGGCTGACGAGAGACAAGTTTCGACAGACAAAGTATTCTCGAGGGTTTATGTGTTTGACCCGCGTCCCCATTTTCCGTTCCGAGTTGTTGCCAAACGGTACTGGATTGGGAATTGTGACGCAGCCGGTGATCATGCTGGCAAGATTCCATGGAACGCACTCACGCTAATATTCACCCATGGGACCGGATTTCACAAGGAACAATGGGAGCCCACTATCCACCGATTGTTTGAGAAGCAACGGCTCGGGGAGTCCTCCTTCCAGTTCCAGGACATGTGGTCCTTTGACGCGCCGAATCATGGTGACTCTGCAATATTGAATGAGGAAGTTCTTGCTTGGGGTTATAGAATATGTAAGTCGTATCCTTCACGTCATAAGCGCACAAGTGACATGCCTCGTTATCTCTTGCAAGTTTCATGGGAAGATTACGGTCGAAGCGTGCATGCTTTCCTCACCGGGCTTGGAACCGGTGTGGATGTCGATTTCTCAAAGCGTAACTTGGTTGCTGTAGGACATTGTGTAGGAGCTATTGCACTGTAAGTGTTCATTTTTCTACTCAGCTAACTCGTGAGCAACAACTTACCCCATGCTTGATCCTCCAGGGTGTTGTCGAGGACGTTCTTTCCATATGTCAACTTTTCGTCGTTGCATCTGATAGAGCCACTTCTGGTGGGGAAGGCAGGTGATGACTGGGGCCCACAGCTTGCTGAGACCACTGAAAAGCGGAGGGACATCTGGCCCAGTGCAGAGGAGGCGTTTCGTGTGATGAAGAGCAGGGCCCCTTGGCGGAAGTGGGACGAGCGTGTCCTCAGAATTTACACGGTAGGTGACGGTTAGACACTTCCGTACACGAGTGAGTAATTGATGTACGAATTTCAGGAACAGGGACTTCGGTCATTGCCATCTGCAGACTATCCTGATCGATCGCATGGGGTGACTCTCAAGTGTACGAGACGACAAGAGGCGGTACGCAATGTTTTTTTGACCTAATTTGTCTTGACGTTTGACAGAACGGACTAGGCCAACTATCGAGATCGTAGATCATACGCCATCCCATACAAGAACTTACCTCGCATCTTGAATGATATTCCTACGCACATCACGTATGGTGAAATACATGACTTTTCGTGAGGACTCGAGTTGAACATGTCATTCTATACTCTAATCAACGATTTGCCCCACAGGCCGGCCGAGTGGAAGGATGACGTCCTGAATGTTGCTTCTGGAGGCATCGAGAATTTTGCAAGTGTGACCACAGTACCAGGGGCAGGTCACCTTGTACGTGTTCATTTTTCTCGACACTAAATTTCCCACTTGACAAGAAACTTTCTATGACATCAGATCATTCAAACACACCCTGACATCGTTGCAGAGGTGATTTGGAGGTCACTGGCACGATCCCACTCTGATGGCGAGGCTTCAGTGTCTCTACGAGCGGTACAAGCAAGACTTTAATGGACCTCCAGTCAACAACTACCTTTTTGGCAGGATCACGGAGGAGATGCATTAGCTGAGTTCAGGCCATGTTAACGTTACACAAATATGTTACTATATGCTCGATCGTCCATAAGTATTATAGGAAAACTTAGCAAGGAGGATATATTCCTTGGGATGGATCCCGGAGTTGATCCTCCATGTCCAGCATACTTACTACTTGCGGTCGCTGCGTCGGATGGCAGATTGGAGCTAAACCGCGTCAATGCAAATGTTGCGACGAGCTATGAACGACATGACGACGAGGGATGAAGCAAAGTTGTGTGATTGAAACAGGTCAAAAGAGCTTATCGCCATAAGGTTCAATCGGGCAACTCCATAGAAGTAAGGCCTGGAGCATCAAGAAACGAGAAATCGAGCTTCCCTTCCCTCACTAATTGGCCCAGCTCGTCCTCGAGGGCCATCCAGCCATCCATGTCTTGATGCTTAGGGTTTTCAGGAGCGACGACGATCGGTGTGCGAAATAAGAACGGGATGGCGGAGAGCTCCATCAGTGTATCGGGAGGGATTTCAAGACGCAGAGGCTGCGGTGCAGTGATATGTGAGTTCTCCGCCGAACAAGAGATTGTAGTAAAGCAGTCCCGCTTCTTTTTCCGGATACCTAGAGCGATTCATGGCGTGTAGCTGCACACACGACGGAACGACGACTGTATCACCTTTCAGAAGCTTTTTAGAAGAGAGAATGCGTGTAAACCCATTGGACTTTTCTCCTCGGTCTTGATTGCAGATGCGGTATGGCGGATCATCTGACACGAGAGTATATTCGTCGAGAAGGTCCTCTGGCGTGTAATCGTAATTGGAACTAATACTCAAGGGGCCAAGGGTGTCAAGAAAACGAAAAACGAGGATTCTGCCACACCTCTGCTGCGGTAGATCGCAGTCTTCCTTGGGGAGAACCTCCGTATATGCGCGTGGTTTGATCACCTTCACCGCCGAGGCCGCGCATTCGTCCCAAACGGTATCCGAAGATGCTTCCATGCGATCCAGCGCGTCGTCGTCAAGAGAGACAAGCGTGTCGTCGGAAGGAAAGTCGAACGGGGCCGGAGAGCTGCGTTCCTGCGTTGATCTGAGGGTCTCCGACTCGAGATATGGCTCCAGTGGAAGCTCGTATGGTTCCTCACATATCGCCTCCCCGGCTTTTTTCGCGTCTCTTCCTCGGCGAAGGAACCAGCTGTGGACCAGACGAGGGGCTGCGTTGCGAGAGATCGCCCATGCTCTCCGGGATTTGATTGAGGGTATGCGTGGGTTGGCTTGCCAGATTGACCAGAGATCCAGCAGGACAGCGCCGGAAAGACGATCGCGTGCAGGTGCCCTCTTTCGTTTTGAAACTTTCGCGTTGCTGGGGAGCTTGGGGGGATTTATTTGCAGATCGTCGTGACGCGACGGCTCGATGGGATCCATCGGAACAAGGGGCAAGCGCGTCGGCGACGGGATGGAAAGTTGATTAGCAGAGACCGAGATTGGCGTCCGATACTGTGCGCTCGCTCGCATGGATGGGAAAGAGATGATGGAGGTGCAGAACAAGGCCGTACCACTATTCTGGCATTTAACGCTTCTCAAATATCGCGTCAAGGAAGCCAGTTGATAAATTAATTATTTCTAGTTCTACTCTAGATTAGAGGCTATATGCGGCCCAAGAAAAACCAAGAGGGTCGTCAGTGTAATCCTCGTGAACAAGATATCAAGATCGGGGTATTCCTTTCTCTAGGTGTATATCCTAATTGCTGCAAAGTCGAAGTATGCGTAATAGAGGCCAGCTGGATTCTTGTCAACGAAATCTACGAAGGGGAGAATCTATCTTCAGCGCCATCAGACCGGGCATGGCGAGTATTACTGACTTTCGCAGGTATCTGGACAGCCAGAGCTGTTGTACACGGCAGGATTTCCCGCCCAATCACCGCCTGCCAGGTGTTTCGATATCAGCAGTATACAATCAGTAGGCATTGCATTCATACAGAGTGTCAGATTGATGATGATATTGTGGGGGCCAAAATGGTTGGAAAAAGTGCACATTTGATTGGACCAGGCAGCAGCGGGCGTACCCTTCAAAAGCAGAGTTCAGGATCTTCATACACTGTGACGTATACCTGACCAAGGGACTTACCCAGGTCGATGTGTCGATTGTGTCGGAGGTTGAGCTGACTTGCCGAGGAACAGAACCGTCGTGTCGGGACCAGAACCATATTTTGATATCGCTGTTGGTACGCTCTAAAGCGTACCTATGGAATAGAGTTAGTATTGTGAATAAGGGGCTGACTGTAGGCTCACACTCCACCCTCAGCCCTATTGAAACCGGGTCCGAAAGTAATCTGGTTACTGGGGTCATCGGAAAATTGTACACCACATCCGTCGTTGCCAGTCTCGTAAGCCGCACAATTGGAGCCGATGGATCGACTAGAAGGCTTGTCACGAGCGAGAGGGGGAGAAACACTGGTACATACCCAGTCATTTGGCGCGACGACGGCATTTTGCAATCTAGCTGGAATATAAGTCATCGACACAGATTTTGCAAAGTGAGGCTCCCACTGGTTCCGGTATGTAAGGAGGCGGTGTTCGGGGCCACGCTGTTTACTCCTTCGACGATATCAATTTCGCCCTGAAATACAGAATGGTCTCCTTCAGGACGGAAGGTTGGTAAAAAGACATACTTCGTTCGGCCAGTTATTCCCTACCTGTGAAATGGGGAAATAGTGTCGTGCCTCCACAGCTGGTATCAACGGGGGACTTACTGTCCAGACTGCC
>JBBPJZ010000108.1:0-36629 GCA_038089015.1 Chalciporus aff. trinitensis
AGAACAGCCTGAAGAAGAACTTTAGGTTGCTTGGGTGCTCAACCCATAGGAGGGGGGTAGTGTTACGGTACCCTCACAAGATATGCTATATTCATGGACTTAACCATTTCTTTTCTCTTTAGATCTTCTCTTATGATCATATCTGATCAAAGACATGTGGTGTTCCTGTTCATTGCCATAGTCGCCACCTCACTTCCACCTTATCCCCATTTGGACTAATTGTCTTCTCACGCTGTCACATGTTGACAAGCTTCTTTTCATTCTGCTTCATTTGCACCTTATGCCATGTTTCACATTCCTGTGCTGCCACCCCCTGTTTCATCAGGCTATGCACACAGCTTCTCATTTCATATTCCTTATCGTCCAATCATAAAACCACCATACATTGTACCATGTACCTTTACCTCTTATAGTCTAAGTAGAGACAAACATGTACAAATAGATGTAGGACTATATAAACCCAAGGAACTAGCTGGGACGCTCCCCAGTTTAGTTCACTTGAAGATTTCCTCTTCAACTGCCCTTTGCTCCTGCTGTAGTGACCTCTCACTCTCAGCAATTTACTCTTGTCTTCAACCTCTGGTTCTTGTGTAGACTTGATTCAGCCTTAGGTTGTTTTGAGTCATTTCACTTACAGGTGATGAGGAACATGCGTTGTTTAAGGGCGTCGCCAGAAGGATAGATATAGGTTGTTCAAATCTGTTCCTGAGGAATGACTAAGACATCTTTGTTGTCATCTTCAATTCTGATCATATGATCTTCTCGGCATGAGAGAGCATCCCCTTTGGTCATGGATTTCCTGAGTTTGTGAACCCAGGTTTTATTGAAGTGGGAGAGGTAGAGAGCCCATCAGGCTTGCTGACAGTTAAGGTCTTGACAAGTCATGAACCACTGGAGGTTGGCATGATCATTCCAGATTTTCAAATGGGTGTTGAGTTTCTTCCAGATAGTGACACCACTGCTCTAACGCTTGAATCACTGATAGCATTTCCTTATATGCAACAGATAGTTTCATTCCTGAGAGGACATAGTGTGGCTGGAGAATGCGACCAGGTGCCATTTGTCATCCTTCAGACATGAAAGGATAGTGCTGGTGGTGAAGTTAGAGATGTTGGTTTCAAGATAGAACTGAGAGTCAAGATCTGAAAAGGCAAGGATAGGAGCAGTGGTAAAGTATTCTTTGAGAGTCTCGAAGGCCACTTGGCACTTCTGATCCCAAACAAAGGGTTGATCCTTTTTGGTTAGATCATGGAGTGGACGAGTGACTTGGGCATAGTTCTGGATAAAGCAGCGATAGAAGTTGGCTAAACCAAGGAAGTTCCATACGCCCTTTATTGTTTTAGGAACTGGTCAATCAAGGATGGCCTTCACCTTTTTGTTATCCATATGGATACCATCCTTTCCCACTACCATTCCTAGGAACTCGACCTCAGTGACACGGAAGGAACATTTTTCTGGTTCGACAAACAAGTCATTTTCTTCAAGGCGATGTAGGACTTCCATAATGATCTGATTGTGTTCAGCTTGGTTGTTTGTCTTGGTAAAGATCATGAGATTGTCAATGTACATGACCACTGCCTCGCCCATATTGGCAAAGATCTCATTTATCATGGGTTGGAATGTGGCAGGGGAGTTACAGAGACCAAAGAACATAACTTTTGGTTTGAAGGCACCTCAGAAGCAAACAAAGGCGGCTTTCCATTCATCACCTTCTTTGATGCGAACATTGTTGTAACCCCACCAAAGGTCCATCTTGGTGAAGAGTTTTGCGCCCTTGAGTTTATCAACAAGTTGACTAATCAGGGGAAGGGGATAGTTGTTCTTTATGGTGTGCTCATTTAGATAATGATAGTCCTGCACCATCTGTTTTCGTTCATCCTTCTTTACCATGAAGAAGACAGGTGACGTCTGTTCAGATTTAGAGGGAACAATACACCCCTTGCAGAGTTGTTTGTTGATAAAGCTCGAGACTTCTTCTTGTTCATTGTCAGAAAGGGGAATGAGACGTCCCTTTTTGGGTTTGAAGGTGTCTTTCAACTCAATGGCATGATCCCAGGGTTTTCATACGGGCATCTGCTCTGATTCACCTTTCGAGAAGATTTTGAGGAATTTGTGGTATTCCTTTGGAATCATTTCTTCAACAGTCTGTTCCTTTTTAGGGAAAGGGATTGCTTCAACAGCATGGATAGCGTGGTAAGCTGTGTAAGTGGCATCTCATTCCTGATGATCTGGATCATTGATGTCCAGATTTGGCTTATCACGGAGAAAAGAGCACATGGCAGGGCAATACATCATGATGACTGTTCCCGTAGACCAGTTGATGTCAGGGTTGTGGCGTTTGAGTCAGGAGAAGCCAAGGATGAAGGTGTTCTTGCCAAGATTGGTAACTTCAGCATTTATATGCTCATGGTGTCCTTGAAACTCTAAGATGAGTTCGGTGGAGTGGGTAATGGAACCAGCAGAGTTTTTGAAACCATCCACATTGAAGACAGGAACAGTATGTCTAAGCTTGGTAAGGGGAATCTTCTTCAACATAGCCCATTGCTGATCAATGAAGATGGCATTGGCTCTGGAGTTGAGAAGAGCAGTAAGGGAAGTGAAGGTTTTGCCTTTCAAGGAATGGATCTGAATTGGAAGAAGGATTTCTTGTTCTGGGTTGATTGAGTGGACGTAGGTGTCCTCTGGGATTTTGGGGATAGAGGGAAGAGTGGATATGAAAGAGGAATTAAGCACCTGTGTATCATCCAGGCCAAGCCCATCAAGGGACTCCTCCGATGTGGTTATAGCAGTACTAATACAAGGAATTTCATCATCACATTCTTCAATAGGGAGAGAAGCATAGCGGGAACCTTTCACACACCTGGTATCGTGTGAAAGGTGAATCATTTTTCTGACTTCTTCAAGATGTTCTTGTAATCCTTCCATCAGGTGCATATCTCTTCAAAGTTCATCTCTTCTAGGGCTTTGATGGAAGAGGATTGCGGCATAGGTTCTTCATCTGACTCAACCAGTCCCTTGGTTGTGGCTTTGACCTTCCTTTCAGGTTGTTTGCCCTTGTTCTTCTTACAGAATTTCTTGTGGCTGCTGCGGTGGAAACCACAATCGGTGCATTTGATAGACGGCACCTTGCAGTCTTTCAAAGCACAAATGACTTCTGTCAACCTCTGTCTTGCTTCTTCTTGTTTATTGTTACTTCTGAAAAACGCTTCTACTTCTTGCACTAGTATTGATCATGTGTATGATGGGCCTCTTGTCATGCGTGATTGAGCGAACATGCTTCCTTTTGTTCCTTTGATCTGTGATAGTACTGCTAATACTGCATCATATGATTGTGGTGGTACTTCAGGGGTGATTGATATAAGTCATGTGTTGATCTTCATCCACCATTCTTCAAATTTGGTACTGCTTCCATAATAGATTTCTGGATCTTGATATACTTCTATTCTTGTGTCAATGTCTTTGATGGTGATGAGCCACTTTACTTCTATTAGCTCTGCTTATAGACGTCTGATCTCTCTTTGTGCTACCTCTTGGGCTTGTGTCTGTCTGGTCTGTTCTGTGATGAATAAATTAAAGAGATTAGATGCTGCTGTGTTTTTGTCTTGTAGTGATGCATTTGTGTCATAGATTGTGTTAAGGAGATGTTGCATAAGGACATTGATAGCAAAAGACATTCTTGTCTAGATCTTCTTAGATTAAGTTCTTGATTAGGGTTCTTCCTAAAAGGGTAATGTCAGTGTCTGGGTTAATATTCTTACTATTGATTCGTCTGTTGCTTGTGTCTTGATGTCACACTTTCTTTTGTTAATCCTTTTCTTAGGGAAGGTAGATCTTCTTCTTAGTGTTGTTCTTGGTGTAGGTCCTATAGATCATTAGTGATGAAATGAAAAGGTTGTTCTAGGTGTGGGAATGATTTTCAGGGATATATTTGCATAGTGTGTGAGTGGTCCTAATTAAAGGTACTTGCACACATGTTTTTGTGATATGTGATGATGCATCTGGGTTGTGACTTGAGATATGATGGTGTAATGTGGTAACTTGATTTTTAAGGATTGTGATATCACTTGTCTTGATTAGTAATTCTTTTCTATTTTGGACTGTGATATGATTCTTTTGCAATGTGTCCAGGTAATATGGTGATAACCAATGAGTGTTCTTAATGTAACTGCCAGTCTTCTTCAAATGGTAATGCTTGGCGTCAAGGGTGATGTTATCATTCTAATGTAGGATTGATCTCTCAGGGGTGATGTCTCAGAGATGGTTAATCTTCCTGATATGGAAAGGGGCAATGCTCTTCTTGGTAGTGATGATGTGAAATGATGATGGAAGGAATAATGCCTGTAACTTCTGTTAATGGTACTTCTGGTGATTGTGTCTTAGGGTGATGGGGATGAAACCTGTGATTTGTCTGAATAACTTCTGATGATTTTTGATGTGATTGATGTGAAGGGTGAGTTGCCAACACTCAAAGGCAATGTGGGAAAATGTGTCTTTTTGTCTATTGACTGGTCCTGTGGTCCCTGGACTAGTATGTGGTGCTTCTATTTGCAATAACTAGTGACCTATCAACTAAGAAGGAAAATGATGTCTTCAAAGGTGTGCATGTGGTACTGTCTTGCTGGGTCTAACATTTTCTTCTTATGTCAACATAATGTTTAGGCTATTACATTGTGGCTGCAAATGGAAGGGAAGGGAAGTTATTGATGATCCCTACTAACTTAGCTAGTGATGCTAATTTGCCAACAGGAAACTATTCTTGATTGAACTGCTTGGTGCTGGTATAGTCTAGTTCTAATGTAATGACCTTCACCACTAGCTCAAGAGTAGCTAGTTCTTGAGGCAAGCTTCAGTGTGATTACCTTGAAGACCTTACTTGCAGGTAACTTTGAAGGGAAACAACAAGAGAACTAAACTAGGGTTTCCCCAAGTCCAGTGCCTGTCTTATATAGTTGTCTACATTTGTACATGTTTACTATTTACTAGAATATTCTACTATAATCTATACTATATGTCTATATTGCTATTGAATACCATAGAATGTATTACATGAGGTTGTAGAATATCATAGAGTGTTGTAGAGAGTTCTGTAGGATTCCATATGATGTCATAGAGGTTATGTGTGGCTGTGTATCTAGAAGATTCTGGATAATACCAGTTGTCTCTGGCATAGATTAGATATATGTGTGTCATGTAACGTGTGGTCATCAGATATGATATGATAAGGTCATGTGATGCTATCTTCAGGAGTCACCTGATATGATATGATAGAAGTCTTGATAAAGTTTGCATGGACATTGATAAGATAAGATAGAGACCAATAAGATGGGGTTGCAATACACAATCATAACAAGTCCAATGAATATGAGACTCAAAAGACCAGTCACATCCATGGGCATGCATGGCAGGACAGTTGCAGTAGAAATCACTTTCATACCATGAGCACAGATATTTCCATGAAAGATCTTGGGTTGTGAAGGGTCAGACAATTGAAACAGATAAGTTACATGCACAGTGATACAATATATTGCATACACTTTTTCTTCCACCCAAGTAAGATCAGAGAATGTGGAAGGCAATTTACCTCAAAAGAGTCTATTAGCAAGAGCAAAGTGAGGGATTCTCTCCTTAAACAAATTGGCAAAACAATCACTGCAGATAAGAAGTTTGGCATTATTCACATCATCACAAATGATCCCCTGGCAATCCAGGCCATCAAGACAATGATAATGATGGGTAAAAATAGGGGATAAACACTGAACTAAGCACTTTTTAATAATGAAAGGATCTTGCAGTCAAAGGAGATCCAGGTGAAGTTTATTACTAAGCAACAGATCATATGTAATCACATTGTAGACATACAGCACACACAGGAGGCTTGGTCCACATGGAACATTCAAAATAGTGATTCAGACAATTAGTGATTAAAAGTCCGGTCTTTTTAATTAATTAATTAACAAAAAACCAGACCAAGACCAAAAAAAACTGATTTTTTGGTCTTTTTTGGTCTTTGGACTGGTTGCAACCATTCTGCATGAGAATCTGCTTAAAGCCCTCACTTCTGGCTTTAAAATCACCCCGGAGTCATGTGATTCGGTTTAGTCCTCATTGAGATATGCTCATTTTAAGTTTTTCTCCTTCTAATCTATTTTTTGATTGAATTACCATGCATAACACTAAGTCAGCAGCTTGAGCCAAGTAAAAATAGCAATGTAGTATTCATTTAATAGTGTTACATATAGTCTACATACCTAGTACATACATTTGGAACATGCTTGAAAAAGTTGCTACCCTAGTTAACTTCAATATCAAATAGAAAAATGAAATATAGGCGGAAAAAAATCAGGAAAAATCAGGAAAAATCCAGAGAAATTATAGAAGATAGGGGGTGTGGTTGTGAATTGGTTGCAACTGGTCTTTTTTGGTCTTTGAATTTTCCCAAAACCAAAAGACTGAACCAAGACCAAAAAAGATCATAAAAGACCAATCATTTGATCTAGTTCTGGACAGTCTAAGTCCAGTTTGGTTGCAGTCTTTTTTCAGTCCTAGGACTAGACTTTCAATCACTACAGACAATTAAAAACAACACATTGAGGAACAATGTTATGATTGCATATTGCGACCCCATCTTATCAACCCCTATCTGATCTTATCAATGTCTATGCGCACTTTATCAAAGACTTCTATCTTATCACATCACACGACTCCTGAAGATTACATCACATGACCTTATCATATCTTATCTAACGACCACACATTACACGACACACGCATATATCTAATCTATGCCAGACATGACTGGTATTACCTGGAATCTTCTAGACGTACAGCCACACATAACCTCTATGACATCATATGAAATCCTACAGAACTCTCTACAACTTTCTATAATATTCTACAACCTCATGTAGTACATTTATGGTATTCTATCCAATAGCAATATAGACGTATAGTATAGATTATAGTAGAACATTCTAGTAGATAGTAAACATGTACAGACGTAGACAACTATATAAGACAGGCACTGGACTTGAGGAAACTTTAGTCTAGTTCTCTTGTTGTTTCCCTTCAAAGTTACCTGGAAGTAAGGTCTTCAAGGTAGTCACACTGAAGCTTGCCTTAAGAACTAGCTACTCTTGAGCTAGCAGTGAAGGTCATTACAAACAATACTGTGCCATTCACAGTTGTACTGGTCAGAAGTCTCACACGCAGCAGCAACTGATTTTACTTTTTTCTTCCTTCAAGCAACCTTAACTTCATCAGCCTTATGACCTTGGGTAGAAGTCAACAACATTTCAATGATGATCTAACTGAATTCATGTTCAAGGACCTTTGTAATATAATAGCTGTTCAGCATAGTTGGAGACACAGACATAGGAAAATAACTGAGATAAATGTTACATACAGTAAGTGAACCTGCCAACAGCAGGTAGTGTAGACAGTCTAGCAAGTGTTGTATCAAACCAATGCAGATTCTCCAACAAGAATGTCCAATGATGGATGGCTGACCTTCAGGTAACAGAAGCAGGATTGACTCACTCAATGTTGCAATGGACAATTTGTGAAGCCAGGTTACTAGAACCTCCTGAGGCAATGCAGCCCACTCAAGTCCAACACAAGTAGCACTATTGGACACAAAGGGATCACTGAAAGCATATATAGAATGTGGTGGATTACAAAGAGCAGCAGCTACATCATGTCCATACAGAGTATCAAAGTGAATGGAGAGCAGGGACAGCAAGTGTCACTCACAACCAAGAGAAAAATCTAAGTCATGATAATCAACCACAAGCTCAGGAGGGGAATGACAACAAAGCAATGAGCAAGCCTCCATGAAGTGTTCATAGTGTTTTAAAGTTCAGTTGCAAAAGTGGTTGGCAACTGGCAACTAGACTAGACTGCAACTGAATGCAACTGGACTGCAGTTGTCAGTTGCCTGGTTGACTGGAAGTCAGAAAACCAGTTCATTAGTAAATGGGGCAAAGTCTAATTCATGCTAATTGATACTAATTTGGCTAACTGAGGGCTAACCAGGTTCTCACAAGCTTGCTTAGCCAAATTAGCACTGAATTAGCATGAATTAGACTTTGACCAATTTACTGATGTTGCTGGACCAGTTGCAACCAGTCACCTGGGGCCATGGAGTACCCATTCAGGGGTACCTTCACAAATATCTTTGGACTTTTAACTATTTTCCTGGACCTTCTATGAGTGATGCTAAGTTAGTGTACCCAAAAATGACATGTTGGCCAGAAATAACCATATCTTGGGACTGTGTGATTGGATTCCCATGGTCCCGGTGGCAATATTGTATCCAAGGTATGTACTAAATGTTACAGTGCCCTCACAAGAATGCTACATTTCATGAACTTAACCATTTCTTTTCTCTCCAATCTTATCTAATCTCTCTAGATCTCATCTTATGATCATATCTGATCAAAGACATGTGGTGTTCCTGTTCGTTGCCACAGTCGCCACCTCACTTCCACTCTATCCCCATTTGGACTAATTGTCTTCTCACGCTGTCACATGTCGACAAGCTTCTTTTCATTTCCGCTTTGCGTCTTACACCATGTTTCACATTCCTGTGCTGCCACCTCCTGTTTCATCAGGCTATGCACACAGCTTCCTATTTCAAATCTCTTATCGACCAATCATAAAACCACCATACATCATACCATGTACCTTTACCTCTTATAGTCTAAGTAGGGACAAACATGTACAAATAGATGTAGGACTATATAAACTCAAGGAAATAACTGGGACACTCCCCAGTTTAGTTCACTTGGAGATTTCCTCTTCAACTGCTCTCTGCTCCTGCTGTAGTGATCCCTCACTTTCAGCAACTTACTCTTCTCTTTTAAACCTCTGGTTCTTGTGGAGACTTGATTCAACTCTTGGTTGTTTTGAGTCATTTCACTAAATGTCAGCCCTATATGCTGAAATGTGATTAACATGGGATCACACGCAAAAAGACTGATCTAAACTGGTTGCAACTTTTTGTTGAGTTGTTTTGGACCATTTTTTTTCAGTCCAGTTGCAGTTGCTTCAGTTCCCAGGCACCAGGAAACTGGTTGTGGTCCAGTTTCAATCCAAATAGGCAAAAAGACTGAACCAGACCAGACTTTTAAACACTAAGTGTTCAAGTATGGTGGTGACAAGCACACTTTGAAACAACTCAAAACTGCTAGGGAATCAAGTCTACACACAAGAACCTCACAAGTGAAGTGAAAGCAGGAGTTCAGAACAGTTAAGAGGAAAACTCCAAGTGAACTAAACTGGAGAGTATCCAGTGTAGCTCCTTGGTCTTTTATACTAAGACTATAGTGTGTACATGTTGTGGTACTAATACAGATTAGAAATAATAGTGAAGTTGTAAGACGTGAGGTAACAACACTACTGGTTCCTGATGATGAAACGACTCAAAACAACCAAAGGGGTTGAATCAAGTCTACACAAGAACCAGAGGTTAAAAGAGCAGAGTAAATGCTGAGGCTGCGAAGGCAGTACAGCGGCGAGCAAAGAGCAGTTGAAGAGGAAATCTCCAAGTGAACTAAACTGGGGTTTTCCCAGTCAGTCCCTTGGGGTTTATATAGTCCTACATCTATTTGTACATGTTTGTCCCTACTATGACTATAAGAGGTAAAGGTACATGGTACGATGTATGGTGATTTTATGATTGGATGATAGGGAATATGAAATAGAGAGCTGTGCGCATAGCCTGGTGAAACAGGGGGTGGCAGCACAGGAATGTGAAACTCGGCGTAAGGCGTAAATGGAGCGGAAATGAAAAGAAGCGAAACCTGTGTGCATATCCTGGCAACACAAGGCGTAGGGCGTAGCTGGCACGGAGATGAAACGTGAGAATATAATTAGTCCATATGGGGTAGAGTGGAAGTGAGGTGGCGGCTGTGGCAACGAACTGGAATACCACATGTCTGTGATCAGATATGATCATAAGATAAGATCCTGAAGAGATTAGATAAGATAGCAAGGCGAGAAGAAGTGGCTAAGTCCATGATATGTAGCGTGCTTTGTGAGGGCACCGTAACACATTGCTTGGAGGTTCCCAGTGACTGTTAGCCAGCTACCCAATGACCAGACCAGGGCAGGATTCCCCTTTCATGGGTCTCTGCAGGGACACATTCATGTTATTTGGTGCTGTGTATCCACTGTGCACTCACTGCTTGGTTCTATTGGACAGTCAGAATTCCTTTGACTGCATTGTTACATCAGATTTTCGTCTCTCTAGTACAGTGTGACTATCCTAAGGCATGTTTTGGAAGCCTGGCATCACGAATCTGGCCTCAATTCACAATGTAAGATTGCTAGTTACATAGCTTTTTTACTCTCTGCCAACATAAGTCCTGATTCGAGCAACTAAGGACCCCGGGAACTCGATATTGTTGTATGGGGGGGGGAGTTGCAGTCTCAAATTAAGGTTTTGGATGCCCCTTGACTCGGTCCACAACTTAGTTTCAACTTCGATTGTAGCCTTTCACACTTCCGACTAGATCAATTGAATACCAATACATAATTACACACGTATTACATCACACCATCTTCCCCGGAAAGTGGTGCCAAGGATACTATTGGCAAGCAAGTGGGTGAGCAGAGGCACGGGAAGAAGAAAGGCGCTGCGCCGTTCAACCATGCTCAACACGACGCAACGCGAGGGTGTGTGAAGAGGCAGATGCCGGGAGCACGAGGGTGGGCCAAAGGGACCAGGCGAAGGCATGGCATGGCATGGCATGTGGCAGAGTTGGTCGTTGGGACTGACGAGGCACCGACGAGGCTACTGCGGGGCGCGGATGAGGTCAATTCGAGGCCAATTTCGTTTTTGAGGGCGCGAGGCCTGTGAGAGGGGGGATCTAAGAGATGCATTACGGCCTACAAAGAAAATGGGTCTCAAAGACCGTGGGAACGTCAAAAAAGTGCTGCCTGAGGTGAGAGACTCCATCTTCAAGTTGTAGCAACAGTATTTCCACCTTGGCCTCAAAAGAGTCAACTCGAATATCGGCGAATATTCTCGGTGAATAATAATTTTTCGGAGTTTGAATTTCACAGGTCTTGCAGCTGCGGCAGTGCGGCAGGTATTGAGAGACACAACGACAACAGCAGCGAAGAGGTGAAATGGCATCGCTGACAAGTTGGCTATGGGGAGCGTCCCAGATAGACGAAGCAGTTGGTGAGCACTGTCCTCGCTGTGCAAGACAGCGAGCACACACTTACTCGCGATGTTGGCAGACAAGGCTACATCCGAGCTCATTCCAGCCGGTTCAGAGGACGTTGCGCTCAATCTCGAGATATGCGACCAGATTCGCTCAAAGTCTGCACCTGCAAAGGATGCAATGCGCGCCCTCAAGCGTCGTCTCAACCACAAGAATCCGAACGTACAAATTCTCGCTCTCGGTGTGAGTGCCCCTCGCCACCACGTTTGATACGCGTCACTCATCTGTAATCCCAGCTTACAGACATCTGTGTCAAGAACGGAGGAGATCATTTCCTAGCAGAAATCACTTCTAGAGAATTCATCGACAACCTCGTCTCCATCCTCAAGATCCCGGGTCTAAATCACTCCGTGAAGTCTGATATACTCAAGCACATTCAGAACTGGTCACTCGCTTTTGAAGGAAAACCTTCTTTGAACTACGTAGGTCAAGTATATAAGACGCTCAAGACCGAAGGTAGGCTCGTTGACTGATTTCGACACAACCGCTCGCTCATAGTCGCCAGGGTACGACTTTCCTCCGAAGGACCTCGCACTCGCAAACTCAGCTATGGTTGACACGTCCACTGCCCCAGAATGGATCGACTCTGATGTTTGTCTTCGCTGTCGAACACCCTTCACGTTCACAAACCGCAAACACCATTGTCGCAACTGCGGCCAAGTATTCGACCAGCAATGCTCATCCAAATCAATGCCGCTCCCCCACTTCGGTATCACTCAGCCAGTTCGAGTTTGCGATGGTTGTTACTCCAAGATGTCTCGTAAGGCCGAGCGCACGGACAGAGGACACCGGCATTCCGCAAGTATGCACAACCCTCGAAGCGGCAGCGCCCGTGATCTTTTCGACGCTGAACTCCAGCGTGCCATTCAACTCTCCCTCCAGGAAGTCGGTGCCTCCTCTGCTTCCTCCAAACGTCCTGGTTATGTTCCTTACCAAACTTCGGAGCCACCAATCGTGGACCGCACGACCTACCCAGAAAGAGGACGTCGGCGTTCGGCACCACCTGCTATGGCTGATGAAGAGGATGATCCGGATCTGAGAGCTGCTATCGAGGCCAGCCTCAGGGAAGCCAACATGGCCAAGCCCAGCGCACCCATGGAACTACCACCCGCTGCGGAGGCTGGGTATCCTTCCTCTTACCCTCCCACAGTCACGCCTGCACCTTCTGTTCCCAAGATCCCGAGTTACGACCTCGAGCCCTTGGAGTCGGATGTTATACTTACGTTCAATCAGACCGTAGAACAGGTGCAAGCACGAGGAGGAGATATGTCGCGGTATCCCGCTGTCAGTGAATTGTTTGATAAGGCCAACGGACTCAGACCTAAGCTTGCAATGAGCTTAGATGACACCGGGAGAAAAGAACGTGAGTTCTCTTTCTGCGTTTTTGGATCCGCATCGACTTGACCCTCATATCGCCATAGAAATGTTGTCCGAGATGCATGAAAAACTTTCGCAAGCTGTCAAGCTCTATGATAAATTGCTTACGCATCAGCTCTCCCACCCAAGTTGGAAGCGCACGTCTCCAGAGCAGACACGAGCCACGCTTCCTGCTGCGGGCCCTGCCCCTGCCCTAAACGGGTATGCTCAGCCCCAGAGCCCAAATGGATACACCCAATGGGCCTCCTCGTCCTCTGTATATGCTCCACCCCGAAGTGATGTTGCCCCACCGCAGCTTCCACAGTCGCCTGTTTCTCATTATGCACCACCCCCACCCCCATTGGCAAGCGCAGCGGGACCTTCGTACTCGCATCATGCATACTCCAGCAAGCCCCTTGGCGCTGAACCAGAACCATATCAACAAATGACGTCACCACCTACCGTTCCAGTATCCTCACCGATGTTGCAACCACTCCTCTCTGGTGCGAATGCGGCGCAAAGCTATCAACCGGTCTCTATCCCGCATGTGATGCAGCTTGGTGCCGAGGGTCAAAGTCTAGGATTCGGTGCCCAGAGTACACTTCCTCCTCTACCTGAATCTCAACCAACCTCCGTTGCACAACCTACTCCCGCCTCACCTGCACCAGCTCCTCCAATTGCACCGACTTCCCCCACCCTTGCGCGTTCGCACACGCTCGCATCCCGTCCCTCTATCGCCTCGCCTCCCCCTCCCGTATTGCCACATTCATCACTTGCACGGGCCTCGACGGTGTCGTACGCCTCATCTACTCATCCTCCTTCACGGGCCTACTCCCATGCCCATGCCCAACCGATGCACGTTCCTCATCCACCACTTCCCCAACAACAAACTCAGCTCCCATCATTCCCCACTGCGCCTACAAGTACACCTCAGACGTTTGACATGTACGCGGCCTCGGTGCCGTCTGCGCCACCTCAGGAACGGAGAGAGGAGATGTTGATTGAGTTGTAGGGAGGTGCTTGGGGCGATGTGATAGGCTTTGGTGTGAGGTGTGGTGAGTGGAATGTAATGAAACGGGGTCAGGAAAGTTGTGTGTTTGGTGTTTGGGACATCGGTATGTATCGTCGCTAATAGTACTTGTGCTTCTTGAGACTTTTGCGCCGAAGAAAGGGCGTGTCCGATGGAATGAGTTAGGATCTCAAGTACTTACCAGACCTGAGGCAAACCGAAGAGTCCAGAGTCAACCACTGATGGCACTGCCTGCCACCCTGGCATACTTGCATCTGCAGTGTTTTCTTCAGGTAATTGAAGGATAGTGCGATTCCGGTGGTCTAGACCCCCTATGATCGTGTCTATAGCATGTTTATTTGGATTGGACACTTCAAGCTGGACTTCGCGCCCAATAGAAAAACCTTGTCGCTACTTTGTCACTTCATCTTGATTCTCCACTCTCAACATCAGTCAACACAACAACCCATGACCTCTACAGCTCGTCCCTTTTCAGGTCAGTCGTATGAAACCAACACAACGCGTCTTTGGACCGCGCAATCGCGATTAGGAACGGCCCGTCCAGGCACTGCCCGTCCTCAGACAGCCGCGTCGACGAGACATGAAGGCAGCTATATAATTGCTCTTGTCGAAAGCCGTGGAGTAGCGCACGAGGTGGGCATCGCCGCGATGGATAGGGACACTGGGCGCGTGATGTTAGTTCAGGTAAGACGAGCGCGTCAACCCATAGATTCAACTCCTCGTTACGTGTCAAACGTGTACCACATCGACATCCTCTGAACTAACGCTGCTAATGCGGTCAATGCGAAGCTCGCAGATTGCCCGACGTATGTGAAGACGTTGCATCAAATGCACGTTCATTATCCTTCACTCGTTCTCGTTCCCGATACGTTTATCGCTGCAACGGATGCGGCATTGGTTTCTGCTGGAAAAAAGCCTCCTAGCACGTCGTTGTTAGTTCAGTTCATCATGGAAGAATTTCCCAGTGTGCCAGTTGAACCTGTCGCGCGAAGATACTGGAACGATGACGCAGGTGAGTTTGCGTACAATCATTACAGCTAGTTCTAAGATATTTTAGGGATGGATTTCATCACGCAACTATGTGCTGAAAACGATGAACGTGCTGCTACACTCGTCTCTGTATCAGACAAGTACAGCATATATGAGCCTTGGATGCGTATGTCATGCTAATATCGACGCTTGTCAGGTACTATGCGCTCTCAGCAACGTGTGCGCTGTTCAAATACGCTGAAAATCGCTTGAATACGCGTTTTGCGGCAGGTTCTCTCCGCATCCGATATGTTTCCGTCGAAGGTACCATGATGATAGACCCTGAGACGGTGAAGAATTTGGAACTCGTCAACAATATCATGCACAAGAAATCATCTCATACGCTCTTTGGGTATTGTTTTCACGATTCGCAAGTGACTAAATCTGATCAACTCACACACTCAGAGTTCTCAATCATACATTTACCGCGATGGCATCCCGCTTATTGCGCACCAATATTTTGGCTCCGTTGACAGGTAAGGAGGTTGAGACGATCGATATGAGTCCCTGTTTGACATATTGTCTAGGCCTCGATGCCATCAGTGCCCGCCTTGATTCCGTAGCAGGTAACATATCTGCATGGCTGCTTGTCCTTGCCTTGACTTCCGTCTAGAGCTGGTGCAAAACGAGGACCAGTTTTCTGCGATACGTGATGCTCTCAAGTATCTGAACAAGTTAGACTTCGATAAGTTGATATCATCTGTTAGTTGATCGCGCCCCGGCTGTGTGCTGCAGCTCAATTCATCCCTCCCTCAGCTCGCGGCCTTCGAAGTTCGCCCATCCAATTCTGCAAAAGCTGCGTCTGCTCGAGTCTCGCAAATGCTTGGGCTTCAGAGTGTCGTACGAAGCTTGCCTTTCTTACAGCAGGCCTTGGATAACAGCAAATCTCCGCTGCTGCAAATCATTTACGAGGTATGACATTTAGGGAACCAGTCGCAAATACAAACTCGCACTGATCCACTATCGAGATGGTCACCGATAACCGACTCACCCTTATAGCGGACCTTGTCGCGGACAATCTGAATGACGAAGTCGGCTCTAACAAGGTTTCTAGATAGGTCATTTGTTGCTTTAGACACCAACTTTCGTTTTGTATTCCAGGGAAGATTGGCATCCGTAAATGCTCGGGTATATGCGGTCAAGGTGCGAGGTTCTTGGTTTAGCTCGATGCCTGCTTACATCAACTTTACAGGCTAACCGCAATCGTCTCCTTGATGTTGCCCGGGAAACATTCAAGGAAAATGTTGGCGACATATATCAATTGAACACTGCGTTGTCGGAAAAATACGATCTACCTTTAACTCTAGTATACCAGGAGAGCGGTTTCATTTTTGCGTTGAAGAAAAATGAATTGGAAGGAGAACTGCCTAAAGTTTTTCTGAATGTTACGACGCAGAAGGGGAGGTGGTTATTCTCGAGCATGGAACTAGCATGTCTATTCTTGCGTCGAGGATCACTTAGCTAACTCAACTCCCTTGTAGAAGAAGATGAACGCGCGGATGAAGGATGCTCTGGACGAGACCCTGATCTTGAGCGACAAGTGAGAATCTGTTTGTCCGAAGTGTAACCTGCTCTGAGTCTGTGCAGAATCATCCAAGAACTAGTGACAGAGATCTTATCTCACTCAGGTGCCCTCTACACCGCGTCAGAAGCGGTCGCCTTGATCGATCTGCTCTGGTCCTTTGCGCATGCTTCTATCAGTAAGTCTGCATCTTGCCATCGAGTTCGTAATGATTAGCTTTGCAGTGAGGAACTACGGTAAATGTCAATTTTATGCCGCAGACACTGCCTGATTAGCTTGTCCACCTGGTAGTCCGTCCAGAGTTTACAGGTACACTGGCGATCAAGTCTGGACGGCATCCGATTCTGGAAACCGTCCAAGCTGCTGGATCAGTGGTTGCGAATGATGTCTATTGTTGTGACGCATCCCATTTCCAAATTATTCAGGGACCAAAGTAAGTTCTCGTCGTCCTCTGAGAGAAGCTCACGGTACATTTTTTGCTAGCATGTCGGGTACGTCTTTCGTTGATCTAAGCTAAGAAGCGCTACCTTATTCTCTTTCAGGTAAGAGCACATACCTACGTCAAACTGGCCTCCTTGTAATCATGGCCATGTGTGGTTGCTTCATTCCCGCTGACTACGCGAGCTTTCGGTGCGCTATGTACCCTGAAATCTGTTGTTACCCACTAAGGTGTATTTCTAGTATTCACGACACCATTTTGTCACGCCTATCGAACGATGACGACATGGAGAAGAGTCTGAGCACGTTTGCCGGAGAGATGACTTCTTCGGCGATGATCTTAGGACTTGCCACTCCTAATACTCTTGTCCTAGTGGATGAACTTGGCCGTGGCACCTCTCCTTGCGAGGGTGTTGGCGTAGCACATGCCATTGCAGAGGAGCTCATCAAGATCAAGGTTAGTTTACGATTGAGGTCATAACAGTACTAACCTCCTGACAGTGCTTCGTCTTGTTTGCAACGTTCGCGAGGATGCTCCTCAGTATTTCTCTTCATTCTGACTTTTTGTAGGCACTTTCAAGAGTTATCGACAACTTTATCTAGGCAACCTTCGGTGGTAAAGTAATCCCTTCATTTCCCGAGTGTATTTTTGGGATTACTAAAGCCCTTTAGCTTACACCTTTCCGTTCAGGTGGGCTCCTCCGTTCATTCTCTAAACGATCGTTGGATAACCGACATCCACTAGCGGGCGCGAAGATCCGTGACGAACATTGGTATGGTATTCAAATACAAGTTGGTGGCTTCATGCAAGTACCACTTCACGCTATCTTACTCGAATATAGAATAATGGATGGGGTTCCTGAACACATGGACCATTATGGTTAGCCTCGGTGATCTGGTGTGCTGTTCAAATAATCGTTCATTATCAACAGGGCTTGAACTGGCCCGACTTGCCGATCTCCCGAGCGATGTTATAGAGGAAGGTAAGAGGGTAGCAAACGTACTCGCGGACCTGCATGCTCGGCAGGAAGAAGAGTCTCAGACAAATATCTTGGCAATCCGTCGCCGCGCTGTCGTGAAGGTGCGTGTACTTTACCCGATCCAGGTAGAGGGGCTCACCCCACAGGTTCGGTCAAATATAAGCTCCGCTCTCAGCTCACGCAAGCACTCGATTACTCTGCCCTGCCTGAAGAGGAACTGGTATCGTATCTTGCTCGGTTTCAGAAGGACCTCATTCAGGTTTTCCATGAAACGTCTGTTTGACTGATTTCATTCTCTTCTTTACATTCATACAGTTGTGGGTGCCAATCAATCTGCGTGTTTTTTTCTTGTCGCACCCAACTTGGTGTTATCAAACCAAAGGCCAGCGGACGAGATAAGACTAGTATGATCGAGATTGTTGTCTAGACTAATATGGTATCACCTCTTCTGGTTGCAGACAGCAGTGACAGCACTCCTACCCCACACCTCGGTTAACCCGGACCTTAGCCTATCCCATTTATCAACCTCGGCTTGCGTGCATATCTACCGTGGCGTCGACAGTCGTAACACTCGCAACGCTCCGATTGGGTGCCTCTACCCATATCTACCACCGTGGCATGTTCTTCCGTTGTTCTGCTGTGCTAGTCTTCTTCGCTCCGTGCTTCCTCGCTTGAACGACCTCCTTTCAACTAAGCTCTTGAGTTGACTTCTATCCCTCAGTAACACGGGCTATGGGTAACTGTCTTTCACATCCCCAGAAAGTTGAGACCATCCACAAAGGCGACTCTGAGAAACACAGCATTACTTCGGGAACGACTGTATGCCTGGTACTGCCCATTGAAGAGCCGACACAGTCATTTTGGATGTATCCGCCATCCTCCATCGCTACTCACACCTCCGAGGGCAGCTTTCCCGCTCATGCAGACGTCGGTGAGTCCCAGTTCGACTCGCCCCGACACACATCGGGTTCCCGACTGATCGTCTACCAGTCATCATTGGGTCTGGAATATCCGGTGCATCTTTCGCAAGGACCTTACTGGACATTGACCAAGCGCGAAACGATGACAGTAGACCGTTGAACGTTGTCATGCTTGAGGCACAGGAGACATGTTCTGGGGCAACGGGCAGGTGGGCTAGGGTATCCAACGACGATCGTTCAATTTCACTGATCGTAGCTGCGCTACCGCACAGGAATGGCGGACACATCAATCCACCACTATACCACGATTATGAAGACCTGAAACGGAATTTCGGTAGTCGCACGGCCCAGCAGATCATGGGATTCCGACGTGCACATTTAGAGGTGTTGGCGGAGGTTGCGGAGAAAGAGGCGGGGGATGCTGACTGCCGGGAAGTTCAATCCGTGGATGTTTTCTTTGATGACACTGTTTTCGTGGAGGCGAAGAGAAAGTTGAACATCTATAGAGCTGAAATGCCGCAGGAAGCCAGCACGTATCATGTTTGGGAAGGGAATGAGGCTCAAAGGGTGCGTGGTACACCAGACGACGGTTGAATCTTCGTTCTGACTTTCGTCATAATCAGAAATTCAACCTGTCATCATTGGCGGTGGGGTGCATCACAACCCGCGCAGGCGCGGTACAACCCTATCGATTTGTCTCCGACGTCCTTTCACGTCTCCTAGAGGAATATCCCAAATAGTGAGTATATCGCTTTCAGCCTGAAATATCTTCTTACTCACTAGCTTCTCCTTGGCGGAGTCATCGATAGTTTCCAACTCTTCACGCAAACACCGTGCACCTCCATCACCGAGCCCTCATCTTCGCACCCCTTTTACACCCTGACCACACCTCGTGGACGGATAACCACGTCACATGTCGTTCATCTTACGAACGCGTATGTCGGCGGACTCGTTCCTGGGCTCGCCAATGTTGTATTCAGAGTCCGAGAGACGATGAGCGCTCAACGTCCTGGCCGGGCACTCCAGTTCCAAGGCTTGGACGATCACGATCAGCGGATGCACGGCCGCCGATCCTATATCTTCTACGATAGCCCTGACAAGAAGGGGTTCGACTACCTAACACAGCTCTCGGATGGCGAGCATGAGCTGATGTTCGGTGGCGGTCTTGAGGCCGTGCCTGATTCCGATGTCACCCATGGGCCAAACTGCAGGCCCGCGAGGGAAGGGGGTATGTATGACGTGCATAGTGCAGCACATGTTTCAGGGGCGCTCCCCGTCTACTTCGGTGCTAGGAACTGGGGCGCTGAGGGTGTCTCCTCTGTCGACTCGGAAACGGGTGGGGATGCCCGTGTGGAGGTTCAAGGTCCCTGGGCTGCCGGAAGGGTCAAAGCTCTCTGGAGTGGCGTTCTGAGCGTTTCGGTGGACGAATTCCCTTGGGTGGGTCGAATCCCCGGCGCTATCTCGGGCCGACGGTCGCCTTCAGGCGTAGTGCTGTCCCGAAGCAGCCAGAGCACAAGGATGTCCGATCCTGGTGAATGGGTCGCAGCTGGGTACTCTGGTGAGGGGATGGTACACGCATGGTTATGTTCAAGGGCGCTCGCATTGATGGTCCTGGGACTCGAGCATGCAAAGGACGTGGAGCTCGAAGGGGAGTATGGCGCTGGGCAGAGTGTCGAGGAGTGGTTGCCGACGTGCTATCGCATCACTGAGTCGCGCTGGAAGAGGGCGTGCAAGGATATGAAAGCATTGAGGACCGACAAGGGCAATAATGTTGCACGGGGAGGAGCGGGTAAGATGAAGGTGTATGCAGGTATCTGACTCGGGGAAGTTCTGTGGTATCGAACTGTTAAATACCCTTTTACTGTATGTGAGGGCCCACTTACTGTATACTACTAGTAATACTCAGGAATAATCCAGACTAGCTGCTAGCTCGAGCCTGAGTGTCTTGAATCTGACATCGAGGTCATGGCTCTGCGGAAGGTGGTCGTGGGAAATGGTGGTCCCAGGCCTCTTGCAGTCTCCATCTTTCCTCCCCATTCTCTCGCCAATCCCTTCCACCTTCCAATCCTTCTCACTTCTCGCGATGGCGTGGCCTCAGTGCTGTTTGTCCAGCTTGAATGACGCAGCATCCCATACACCTTTGCAGACGACAGGGTTAAAAGAAAATGGATCAATATATTCTAGATGATTGCTTGCGGGCTGGTCTAGACTCTACTTCAACCCTCGCTCATCGAGTTCGAGTGCGTATCATGTTCTCAGAGTTCAAGCCGTTCAAACCTCATATTTTCATCGGTGTTTGCGGAGGTGGGTTTCCCGGATTGATATTGCTATAGTATGAAAGGCCATAATGCATACCCTTTGACCGCAAAACCTGAGAGATGGTGGCTACAGCGTCGTGACTTTCCCGTAAAATGAATCTGGATTGATTTTGACCTCAAAAGTCGTGCATTGTGGCCTTTTCTACTGTATATGCCCCCATCGAAATACATCCCCTAAGCGCTGTGGTTTTGTCTTAATGACTCGGAGGAAGACAGCTCTGTCCTAAATACTGTCAGAAGGTAACAGTGGCTATCGAGAATGCCCACTTACTTAGACTGTGATAGTCAAAGGTTGGGACGAGAGTTCGCCATATACCAACGTTTCACCATGTTAACCCTCTCTGCCAAGTCTTTTGTCTCCTCGCCCATCTCTTGGTACGGAATCCCCAGCTCGGCAAGAATCTCTCGATAAACATGGATAGACCGGGTGTGCTGTTCCAGGCTACGCACGCCGTCGTCGACAATCCATTCCGGTACGAGTCCAAGCAGCAAGAACTTGGCCTTTCGATATCGCTGAAGCGCACACTGGAAGGTAGGGTGTTCGACCAAGGTCATTTTCTTGAGTTGTGCCTGGTGTTCGTCTTTTGCTGTCAAGACCGCGTATACGATTGGGTCGACACCCGATCTATCGCTCAGGAGCAGGGTCGCCTTCGCTCCTTCTGCCCTTGACCGGACCTTTACTTCTCTCTCCATTTGTGCCAACATGATTGCTTTCTGCATCTCCACCGTAGCCACATCTTCTCTCGTGAAGCCTTGCCGTTTCATCACTTGACGGGCTACTTCGGTGATATAGCACCAAGAAGGTAGATTTAGGGATTGCGCTACCGCGTTGCAGAGCGTTGTCTTTCCCGTGGAAGAGGGACCAACGACATAAAGTTCGGTGAACGGCAACTGGTTGTCGGTCATGACTGCGAGTTTTGTAGAAGGCGTTCGATGGCTGGTGGGAACGATAGTATTGGGCGTTTACTGCACCTTCCTAAATTCGCTCTGCGGATCACTGGGAAGCTCACAAGGTTCAAGGTTCAACCCCCACGCTTCTATCTTTGCTTCAAGCCGCCATCATCTACCCACGGTACGCCTCAGTTGCTCACTATGTACACTCTCCTCGCGAATCCTGCGCAAGACCAGGATTCATGGAACTTCACTGTCCCAACGAACCACCTAGCCTTACCAAGAAGGCGAAACGAACGGAATATCTATGGCAAGCTCATCAAGTTCACTGCGGAAGCAATCACTCTGGAAATCTCGCAGTTTCCGAGTAATCGCATCCTCAGAAGCGATGACCCAACAAAGTTTCTCCTCGTATCCTTTGAAAAACTGCGTTTCCCAGAGGGTGGTCTGCGGGTCACTGCAGACTACATCACTCGGTTGATGAAAGCCGGTCTGTTTCTCAACGGCGTGCAATATCGCTTCTACCACCACAGTAACAGTCAGCTGGTAAGTGGCGGATTATGTTCGTGCCGCAGTGCCTTACACCTCTCATAGCGCAGTAGAACATGTTTCATGCGGGAAGCCAACAGTGACGCCGAGCTCGACACTAGGATCTACGTATTGGGTGATTTTGGAAAAATCATGAATGCAGCTAAGAGTAACTTGTCTTCCCTTGGTGTCAGACTATACATCTAATGATTCAACCATTTTTAGGGGCAAAACGGATCGGTCTCTTGTTTTCTGCTGCAGAACTGGACATCCAGTTGGATCCTAAATGGATCACCGACATCGATGACATCGAAAATTCCGACACCATGTTCTCTGATGGATGTGGTCTCATGACCAAGCATTGGGCGGTTCAGGTTAGCAAAGCAAAACGTATTATCTTTCGCAACCAACGCTATGTCCCGAGCGTCATCCAAATCCGGTATGTCTTTACGCCTGAAAGGTCCCGTGTCTAACGGGCAGGTTTCACGTCGGGTTTCACAGATACCTGGGATACAAGGGCGTGTTGATGATCCATCCGGAAATGGACAAAGAGAAAAAGTACCTCGCCAAGTTTCGGAAGAGCATGAAAAAGTTTACGACGACTCACGACCATTCGTTCTCAGTCGTGGGATATTCGAAACCTTATGCGTTTGGTCGCCTGAACAATGATATTATCGTTCTCCTCTCGAGTCTCGGAGTTACCACCGAAAAACTCAAGGCTAAGCAAGATGAATACTTTCGATGGATCGAGGAAGCATCTACGGATGTTGTCAAAGCGATTGACTTTGCCTCTTGTCTCGAACAATACGATCTCGCAGAACGTGTTCTCCTGAATGGTCTGGATGATCCAAATGTCAGCGCGCAGATAAGAAAGGCTCAGATGGCTGAAGTATCACAGTTCCTGAAGAACGAGAAGCCAAGGGCACGGATGATCATCCACAAGTCGCGTCTCCTTTATGGAGTTTGCGATCCTTTCAAGGTCCTGAAAGAAGGTCAGGTCCATATCCGAATCACGTCCCATAAAGGTGCTACAACACCAATCAATGGAGATGTGCTTGTGGTCAGGAACCCGTGTCTCCATCCCGGTACGACTTGCCGTCGGTGATGTTCTTGCAATGATTTCTGATGCGCACCCAGGTGATTGTTTGAAACTCCGTGCTGTAGCCCATCCTAATCTGGAACCTCTCGTTGACTGTATCGTCTTTGCTTCTGTCGCGAAACCCAAGCATCAGTCTGCACCCGCGATGAGCAGTGGGGGTGATTTAGATGGTATGTTCACTGAGGCTTGTCGCTATCCCCATGCTCACGCTGATCGTAGGTGACAAGTTTTTCGTATGCTGGGACTCTGATGTGGTCCCGCCTCGTGTGCATGAGGTGATTATTTCTAGCACTCCGGTGCCAGAATAACTGATTCAATGTGTCATAAAGTCCTACGACTATCCACCAAACAAGGAACGTCCTGGTGGAAATGTCACGAGACAAGACCTCGCTAATCACTTTGCGATGTACAATAAGTGGGTCGTTGTTTTGCTTGCTTTTAGCATTAGAGCAGCTGAGGAACTATCGCAGTGTCGGGCTTGCCAAGGTCACTAAGCTACACCAGCAATGGATGCGATGCAGTCCAAAAGGCGCAATGAGTGCCGAATGCCAGGAACTCAATGCTCTACATTCGCAAGCCGTGGATGGAGCGAGGGTCACGATTCCAGAACGGTTACGCAAGCCTCCTGCCCCGGAGGGCATATTCGTGCTGGACGTCCTCGCAGATGCTGCGGAAGCATTCCGAACCCGCTTCATCGAGCGGGTTGCAAGTGAACTAGACCCTGTTACGACCACCCCTGAAGACGCTGAGGACGTCCTTGCTCAGCTTTTCAAGAGCAAACCAAAAGCAATCTCAGAATACGAACTCTTCAATATGGCGGTGGCTTTCGCCCGGAAGTTTTCTATCAACTTGTATGAGTTGAAGCCCTATATTGCTCACCTCGATTTTGGCGCTTTGGCTGCTCATGAGAAGCACGTCATCAGTACTACGTTAGGACTCTCGCCCGCTGAACACCGTAGGATGTGGAACTCACTGCTGACCTCGGACATCCTGTCGGCCCGCGATATCCAACAACGTCAGCTCAATCGACCCTTATCCATGCAACGGTTATACTCCTCACGAGAGAAAACTACAGCCACCTTTTTCCAATACTTACGGATCGCATCCGAGCAGTTCACACGAAAGCTGCTCATCCTCCAGGTACGCATGTCGTCCACCAGTGCATTGCCTTATCTTGACCGTCTCCTTAGACGGACGATCGATTCTCTGTTGGAATCTTCATCCGAGGGACTACTCTCTGGGATGAAGACCCCGAGGTGGACAATAACGTTGTCGTATGCTCCTTCATGCCGAAGGCCTCAGAGTCAATGTCGGTTTACCGCCCCTGCACTGTTGGATACAGATTGCATTGCAGCGACGGTAACTTGCAATTGTACAACAAGAAACGAGACGACACCTTTATCTTCATTGCTCGATCTCGTGAGACCAATCAAGATGTCCTCACTAGCATCGCATTGCAGAAGATCTCGAAACGAGTTGGACAGGTGCGTACGTCTCGTTCCAACTGTATATTGCCTTCTAAATGTTTTTCAGCAATTAGGACGATTGAACAGGGCCCCGGTGACCTCGATCGAGATACATGTTATTTCTAACCGGGATAGGGTTGCTCACCAACTTTTCGACATGTATTTGGAACAGTAAGTTAACCCCACCCGCTCACTAAACGTTTTTTTTTTCACTGACTACATCCATCAGTGTACAGACCGAGGAATATGTCCGTCGGTTTGCCAGAGAGTTAACCCCGTACAACGTGAACTCTGTACGAGATGTGGATTGGTCGGCTCACCCGGAATGGTTGAAGGACCTATTTGTACCGAGGGTCACAGAAGTCGTGTTCAAGCAACTCTTAGCTGACCTCACCCTCCAGCAAATGCAGATTCTGATGACCTTTGCTCTCCAACATCGTGCGGATAATGAGCTATATTGGACGTTCGACACGGTTATTAGTCAACAACCCCTCCAGGTTGATGTTATCAGCGCCTCCCTCGACCGAAATCCTGCCCTTGTCTACGTACTCCTCAAGGCCTATCCACCGACGGAGTCCCTCGTTCTCCCGGACTACCTTGGGCCTCTCCAGGTTGCGATCGTCCGAGCAGTCATTCGCGCGGCGAACATGCTGGGGGTAGCCACTCTCGTTGCCTTAGAGAAGATCGCCCAGTCCATAAGCAACATGGGAACCGGTCAGTATGTCGAACTGCTCATGCTCGCTGCGTTGAGCATTCGGCCCAAGACGCTTGTCCAAGAGACGCTCCTAGTCCTCCACGAGTCCACTGCCGCATCCAGAGAAGGCTCACCTGCGACAGCGTACCTCCACAAGCACGCGCTTGCTATCGCATTCGATTGCGCTGAGGAGGCAGCTGATACCTGTCCTTGCGATGATACTGGCAAGCCTCGGAGCACGAAGTCGTCCTATCCAGTTCTGAAGCTCCTCTCAGGCGAAGACGAGAGACACGTCGACGTTCATTTTAGAGTGGACATGATGGTGCCTATTCGGCTGCACTCGCATGTCCGACTGCAGTGCGTGTCCGATCCTGACAATGCGTTTATTGATCGGTCGGTTCTGGATGGAGTGGTGACCAAAGGGACTCGAGGAGAGATTACCGTGGAGCTTTACCATCCCCTCCCACCCGAATTTGCGGCGATGCAATGGAGGATATACGACGCCGGAAGTCTTGGTAGGTTCTTGCGGTTGTTTCGGTATATGATAGAGGAAGCTGATGCCGGTTTTTCACACAGCAACTGCAAGAGCGATGATGGACGCGGTGACAAAGTTGTGGGAAGACTCCGAAGAATGCTGTAGCATATATGAAACAATCGTCATTCCGCCACCTGCTGAGGGTTGGGTGCCCGGCGAAGATGATTCGCAGTTAGAAGGGGAGGAGTTGGAGGGAACTGAATCTATGAATCCGAGCCAGATTACTGCGATCAGGTCAAGTTTGGCTCCATTGTCGCTGATTTGGGGCCCACCAGGTAAGGTGTCATGTCGACTACGACGATTCAACACTGATCCTTGGCACACTCAGGAACTGGGAAGACGACGGTGGTCGTTCAGATTCTGCGTTATCTGCTACGCAAGTTCCCTGAGTGTAAGATACTAATGACTGCTTCTACTCACAATGGTAAGCCCTTGACCCGATTCGCAAAACCACTAGTAGGCTGAATCAAACCAACAGCCGTCGACAATGTATTGGAACGCTTCCTTGAAGTGAACAAAGAACATCGACTCCTCTCCGACGACCTTATCCTCCGCGTGGCAACCGATCATTCCAAAGTCAACAAAGCACTCCAGAGCTACACGATTGACGCCAGGGTCGGCGGTGATATGCACGAAAATAACCGTCTTCATCGACAAGCACAACAACGTGTCAACGCGGCACGTATCGTGTTCACGACGTGTGCGGGTGCAGGACTGGGGACTCTGCGCAAAATAGATTTCGATACCGTTTTGATTGACGAGGCATCCCAGATCACGGAACCTTGTGCACTCATTCCTCTTGTCAAAGGGTGTCGACGGGCGGTCTTGGTGGGAGATCAGTGAGTACCATGAAGGCTGGTTTTTATAAAACTGACGTTGGCCTTCCAGCGTGCAACTACGACCAACCGTGAAACCTATGGGTAAGGCACTGGAATACGATGTATCTCTCCTCGAGAGATTGTACACAATCAACGCCCATCAGGGAACCGTGAAGACCATGCTCAACGTGAGTGATCGTCACCGATCTGAAATGCAGCTGGAGTACTGACATCTTTGGAACACATCTTTGGAATTTGTTAGGTACAATATCGGTTCCCACAGGAACTCGCTCACTTCCCATCCACAGAGTTTTACAATGGAGAACTGCAGTCCCACATTCAAGACAGCGAGTCTGTTCTCGCTCGGTTGGCTGCTACTGCATTCCCGTGGCCACGAACAGCCCAAGGGCGTCTTGTTCCTACTGTTTTCGTACAGTGTTCCTCCGAAGAGACGACAGGGTCTGCTTCGAAAGGCAACGAGGGGCAAGTTGAGCTGGCCGCCCGAATCTTCTCCATGCTTCAGTCTCCCAAAACGCCTCCGGTAGCCTCAGATGAAAACCGCCAAGAAGAACGACGGCCAAACAACAAACTCAGCATCGCAGCACTCTCTCCGTACGCAAAACAAATCTCTCTTCTCAAAAGCGCACTTCCATCGTCTGTCACATGTGCAACGATCGACTCCTTTCAAGGACGCGAGAGCGACGTGATCATCTTTTCCACTGTGCGGTGCAACGTGACGAGGGAGATCGGGTTCGTGGATGATCCGAGGAGATTGAATGTGATGTGGACGAGAGCGAAATTGGGCCTGATCATCATTGGTGATAGGGCGACAATGACGGAGATGAATCCGCTGTGGAAGAGGGCTATTGAGTCGTGTACTGAGGTTACTTTGCCGCCTCCCCCATCAGAATAACCAGTAGCTTAGCATTCTCCATGAAAACTCATATATGCTTGTAAATGTACTTGGTAACCCACGGGAGATCTATTGATAAAATATCAGGTGTCGCTCTCGTAAGGAGAGGGGGGGTTAGGGCTGTCCTTTAACTATGATCATAGTTCAAGGCATCATAGGAAGTGGAATACAACGCGTATATGTCGGGGCGGACAGACATATAGAGGAGCTTCTGGGGCCCTCTTTGCGCGAGCGCGAGCGTCCATTGAGTGATATTTGAGTGACCACGTGCAGCCACCGCTGTGTTTTCCCATCGATGATGGACGACTCGGAGGCGATGCCAGTGATAAGATTCTCATTTTTGCAACAAAATACGAGACAGAAACGAAATCCGACGCAAAATACATATAGTTGAATGTTGAACGTTGAATGCCGGGATAGCTGAGTGACTCGAACACTGAGGAGACATGTATTCTTAGGCAATCTCGACAACGAAAATGTCATGTTCTACAGGCCCGGGACCCTCGGCCCATCCTTCTGGGCCCACTCTCCCTACCTCAGCCTCATCATCCCAATCCTTGGACCTTGCGTAACATACCCTTCCCCTCACCCCATCCAACCAGATGATAGAACCCCACTTGTGAAAATGATCACCACCAAGTCCTGGTGTTGGATCACTATGGACGGCTACACATGTTTCCCCAGTAGCGTCGACACTGAATTTATAATAAAGAGGAGACGAAGCTCACAGACACCCATATCATCTGGTATCGGCGAGTCTGGAACGATGAACACCTGGATTATCCGACCTATATAATAAAACGTTGTGATAACGTGGGTGGACGTCAGGAAATTTTGGGCGGAATGGTGGTACGTGGGCGATGATGGCTGCAAGAAGTGAGGAAAGCTTCAATCAACCCGTGTACCCACATACCAATTCTGAATGAAATGGGGGTAATTTGTAGAAATTTTGACTTCGTATGTCGAATACTAAGGTCTTATCGAAGTTGTCCCAAGAAACGTAGGGAATATAGACGAATGGTGATTCCGATGCGGTTAAACACGAGACAAACGGATATCCCTCCGAGCATGTTGCAGGGACATTGAAGATAGTCGGTCCTTCCAGACGACCTGAATCATCGTCTGCTCGGAACTCAAGCAATTTGCTGCAAAGAAGACATCAGTGGCACGTCGAAATATGGAGAAGTACTACGTGCATTGAATCATGTTCATCCCCATTTCCCAGACGCAGGACAATATAGACCATATGGCCCTTGGAACACATGATGGAGCATGTAGACCAGTTCGATATGTGCCCGTCATCAGTCCACAAGATCTGATCGGAATCAGTGTCTATGTCGAACGACGCTATCTCCTTCCTTCCTTCGGGGAAAATAAACCATCGATGGTTAACCCATGGGTGTTTTTCAAGAGATTCAAGATCACAAAAGATCTGACGTCGAGACGATTCTTTGAGCTTGAAGGGCTGAGAGATCCACGTTTGCTCCAACTCCATGGAGCGAACGAGTATGCGTTGGAGAAACCGAGTTGACTGCCACGGAAATGGTCCAGGAAATCGGGGGCATTGGACCTCTTTGTACATAGACTGCCAGAATGTAGGGTCATTGACAATCGTATAGAAACGTTTGGAACACTGAAATATGCATCATTATGAATGGGAAAATAGATCGATCGTAAGGAGGGAAATAAACTGTGCCATTCCAAAGGGGATGAGTTGAAGAGGGTTCATGAAACACATGATACGATAAATGATCTCGGTTGGAAGGGTCGAGACTCCTGGGGTGAGCTGAAGTTCGGCGGTGGGGAGAACGGCTTTGACTTGAATGCGGACATCTGTCGATGCCATCGTCGCTGAATACGGGTGGCAAGTCACTTTTCTTTGTTAGTTGGGGTCGAGGACTTGGAGTTGAGGGATGTAGCTTGAAAGAGCTTGAAGGTCCGTCAGCGCTGCCTGCAAGCCCTTTCAAGTGTACCCGCATGAGCGCTGCACAGGGAAAAGGCAAGGCTCCTGCCTGATTAATGATTCTTACCGTACCAATACCTTTTCGTATCATTTTTTTTCGACTATGGGTCCCTTATTCTATATATGCCCTTCCTACTATATGTACTAGTATACTGTACCGGTACTGCTGTCATGTTTTGTATCTCGTGCATTATAAACAAGGTTTCTGCCGATACATTCGGCCATATCTAGTACATAGTGCGGTCCTGGATAAGACAGTATGAGATGCTTACACTCTCCGCAATTGGGACGACTCCACGAACTCCTCCAGCTTCCCTGCATCTTGCCTCGCACGATGAGTAAAGTGTCGCAGCCAACTATAAACTGCCTCAACATCCTCCTCGCTGACGCCCGAATCCAGTTTTCCATGACCCTTGCGAAGGACCTCTTTCATCAACTTGGCATACGCCTTCCATGTACTGTCCGCATCATGCGCTTCTGGGATGACGACACCAAAGATGCCAAGCAGACAGTACGCCTTGTCTGCTTCGACAGTCGTGTCCCGGTATGACATCCACCGCAACTTTTCCCTCGCATGGTCCATGCCAGGCTCGAAATGCGTGAGGTAACAAGAATCGATGAGCGTCGCTTTGGAGATGGTCTGGATCATCGTCTTGTCTTTACGGAAGTCGCGCAAGTCTGAGTAGAACGGTTTTTTGTCCGTTCTGTAAAAGTGGATCGTGCGAGGTGCGAGAAGCTCTTGGAGAGTCCACCCCCTCGTGAACCACTCACTCTGACCAATGGCATTGTACGACGACTTGAAGACGTCTGGGAAATAGACGATTGTGACCGCAGAGCCGTGGTACCATGCGAACATGCTCGTGATAGACCGCTGAACGTCCTTGCCGCTCGATTTATCGATACAGCAGGTGTCGCTCCAAGCCCAGTGTATGCCGTGCTGGCGAGCGATCTGACAAAACCACTGTAGTTTTGAAATCCCAGCGGGGGCGTTGAGAGAATAAACGTTCCCAGATATATGACTGAGAAGGGGTTCGTGTTTCCCCCAACGATGGGATAGCATCGCGTAGCGATAATATCCCTGCACGGTTTTGGCGACGTCGGCGTAGGTGATTGATTTAGATTTGAAGTCGTTCACGAGTTTCTGGTAGGTAGAGGAGGAGCGGAACGCCCCGCTAAGGGACGGGAGACTCTGTCTCTGAGTAGATTCGGAGTGGAGGAGGCCCGTCTTGGTATCAAACATGCGTCTGGGCAATCGCTTCACGACGGAGGTGACCTGTCTCTTGACAGCCTCATCTAACTCGTGCTGGCTACGGACGAGTTTGTGGCTGTCAGCCATCTCTGGTGAGGGCTTAGCTTTGCACCTAAGTGTACGAACATCCGAGCTGTGCGCACCTTGATTCCGTCTGAGGAGTGTTGATGTGGGTTCAGATTTGCGCCGGATCTAAACAATAAACAAAAACTCCAACCCCTTTATCACCATCCTCCAATGCCGTTGACCCACTGGCACTAGACCTCGAGAGACACCCCAATGGAGAAAAAAACCCACAGATCTGTGCATGTGGGAGCCGTTGCGATCAGGAGATATGATACAGCCACATTCAAACCACATGAAAAACGTACCTTTGGGTTCATCGTTGAGTCTGACTTCCGGTGGCGCGTAGATGTGCCTTATCTCGGGGTGTTGACTACCAATTGAATGGATTGATAGCTCACATGACCATGGAGAACTAAGGAGGCCTCCAGAAGGGACGGTTACATACGTCGTATACCATCAACTTTCGACCCCGAAGCAGAGGTTGTATTCCATATTAGAAGTAACGCACCTGGTGCTAGGATGTTGGAGTGCACAACTTCGCTACGAAGATTCGAGCGCACTTGACCCCGGATGGTTGCAAGTTGGGCTGTGAAAAGGTTGACAAAGAGCCCCATGCCCTCGAATAGACGCTCACTACCAGCTCACATGTGGCCGTAACCAATATTACCATCGGCACAAAGTTGTCCCGGCTAGTACGAAATCGACTGTAAAAGCGAATGCATCATCTGGGACTGCAAACCGAATCCAGCTGTAGAGAAAGAACCCAGATGTATAAAGGTATTTGCCGATTTCGATATGTAAGTCATCATATGTAAGTATGGTGGTTGGTGTATAGTGTGTATGTGTTCTTGAGACGTAGTAGGTATGTACTTGAGAGAGAGAGGGAAAACGAGCTCGAGAGGGAGTGGTGATGAAAGGATGGATGGGAGGTACACATATTAGATGTCTTGAGTTTCTAGTCCATTGCAGTGGTATTTTTTGTGTTTGTTGGCGGAATAGCGAGAGAAAGGATGATCGATCGATCGACCGTGACGACGGCCCGAGCAGCTGCGCATCCCTACGGATTGAAATAAAACAGCGGAAAATGAAGGAATGTCGAAAAGTGGGAATAACAAAAGGGCTCAAGGCCACGACTAACGGGCTCGCGAAACATATATCATAACATTACACCTATCTGGAATATCTCTCTGAAGAGTCCATGGGGTATACGGAGACGAACGATAAGGAATGCGAGGGTGGAGTGTGATTTTGTCAGTTCGTGGGGGAAATGAAGCGGGAACGAACGCGAGTTTCGGCGTAAATGAAACAAGAGACAAGGCCGAGACACGGATGTGAGGCCCGATCATTCAATAGACTTGAGCCTGGAACCATGCCGCATGGTCAATGAAGTAATCCTTGCGGATATCGTAGAGGGTATCAGATAGGGTTGGTCATTCGCACTTGGGGAATATAACAAGCCTCGAATCCGAACCTCCCACCCCATGCCTATAAAACGCAATTTAAAAAAATCAGAAAAATGATGATCAATCGAAAGAAGAAAAGAGGAGCCTCGAATCGATCCGCATCGCGGGAACGACCGAGACGGCGAAACGCAGACGAAAGAAGGGGAAAGGGGGATGAAGATTGGATTGGGATTGGATTGGATTGGGGGTTTGTGTTGTTTGAGGGTGATCATAAGAAAAAGGAAAAACAAATGATTGGTATAGCCGATACCGTTCTCGAGAAATTGAGAGAGAAAAAAGGAAAAAGAATATATGCAGACACTTTTTTCTCGTCAGGAATGCGCAGCGCCCTGTATGTGCAAAAAATGCCACGTCATCAAAAGAGTATAACACCAGGTCGAAGATCTGAGGGGTTGAGTAGGTGTAGAAGTCTGTGGGCTAGCGCCTAACAATGACCGAGACAGATGATATGCAGCGATGGTGATTGATATAATGACGGCATGACGAAAAGCATTAGATGAAAAATTGGGTACTGGAGTACCAAACTGTCAGCCTCTGCATTCCCAAATCCGTCCAAGACGAAAACTCACTGCATCCGACTGCACGCGTGCACCTCCATCTCCTCCATCTTATATGAATTTAGCTCCTCCTTTATACGCTGTGCCAACTGGGGTGTCAGTCGACTCCAAGTCGCAGGTTCACTCCTCCGATCATACACCGTCGGCGAAAACGTATCGTACACCGACAAATTATTCGCAAACACGAGCTTCTTCGTTATCGTCGGACCCGAAGCCGTACGGTGGGTAAGCGTTGCGGGCGTTGTCGGAATCGTCGACAGTACAGGGGCTGAAGAGTTTGGCAATGAAAACAAGGCGTGGTGTGGCGAAGAGCGTCCAGATTCTGGGTCGGAGGTAGGCGAGGGGTCAGATGAAGAAGTAAACAAAAGAGCAGGTAGGGAGAGTATGTTACCTCCCGTAGCGCCGGTATTGGCGTTATTAGAATGTGAAGATGAATGCGATGGATGTCGGTGTAGACCGTCGATGTGATCCGGGTCTGGTGAGGGTATACGTGCTAGTGGTCCTAGCTCGGTCGTTGATCCTGGATGCGAATTGTATGAATTGGAACGTATGCGATTGAATGCAGGGTTTCCGGATTGGTCCGGGATGTAGGCTTCCTGAGAATAGTTATCGGCACCTGGTGTGCGCAAAGATCAGCGAAGCATAGCACAAACGTCGATCAAGTTGAAAGAAACGAAAACCGGAATCACCACCAAGAGGAATAAAACCGCACGACATATCGAACGCTCGATCAGACAAACCGACGACAGACCTAATCACGCACGCACCTTTCAAGATCCCCTTGGCTGGCGCCCTCGAGGGATCCAAGGTCTTCCGCAGTGTCCGTGCCCACTCGTTCACCTCCTCCTCATAATCTTCCCCCGGCGACCCGGGGGTCATCCGAACAGTATCCTCTTCTTCTTCTGGCCAAGGTTCATCGTCGTCCCACCCTTCAGAGATATAATTGCCCTGAGGTGCTCCATACCCTGGCGAATGCCCATCCTCGCTCCCTGAATCCGAATCCTCCTCTACCACGATCCTCATCCCATCTTCTCCCACCTGTTGTCCCAGTTCTGGTCCAGGGCTCTCTCCTCTCGCAGTCGTCGTGCTCTTCTCCCACGTCCTCGGCGTGCCAGTGCCGCTCCCATTAGCGCCTCTACCCTGCGTCTGCGCCTGAGCAGCAGCTTGTGCTTGCGCCTGAGCCTCAGCAGCCGCTTTCGCTTTCGCAGCAGCCTCCGCATTGGACTTGAGCGTATGCTGCCTTGCAAGTTTCGCAGCGGGACTCAACCCACTCATACTCGCGTCCGACCAATCACTGCCCGAGCCATTCCCCCTTTCGAGCTCTGCGACGGCATGCGAGACAGCAGGTTCGGCAACGCTTCCCTTGCCGTCTTTTTTCTTCTTCTTGGACGTCTTTCCAGAGGAACTACCAGCGTCTGCTTCACTCTTGTCCTTCTCTTTATCCTTGTCTTTCTTGTCTTTGAACAAGGACGTGATGCCCGCCAACGAGTTCCGTCTTGCGAGCTTGCCGATTGACCCAATCTTACGGATGACGACCGAAGCGGAGGACATGGTCGAAGACAGTGAGATATTATCCGTAGACGCGTTAATACGCGAATTGAACAAAGACGCGGCGCGCGATTTTTTCTTGCCAGACGTGCTGGAAGTCCCATTGGTAGTGCTACCAACGACGGTGCCAATGGTACCAGGAGTCATCGTGCTCCCGGCGTCCGTGGATTCGGCAGGACTTTGAACCTCTACGGCGCCGTTGGCCTTGGAGCTCGGGCTGACGGACTCATCCTCTTCTTGCAGCGCCTGCGCCGCATTTAATGAGAGCGCACGTCGTAGTCTGCCTTTGAGGCCTCCACTCTTGACAGCACTCGTGCCACCAAGGCCCATGGCTGAGTTCTCGAGCATGGTAGCAAGATCAGAGTCATCTCTCGATATACGACGGTCGGCGTGTGCACTCGCATGCGACGCTTGCGGGCGGAGTGTGGGAGCCGTGACGGCCGGGCTTGGGGAACTGTACGTGGAACCTTGGGAGAGGGGGGAAGGGCGTGACGGGCGAGCTTGTGAGGAATGAGAGGAATGATGAGAGTGCGACGAAGAAGGGGTAGAGTTAGATGACGTCGACGTCGAGCCCGAAGGGCGGTGTGCGGTGGCCGACGACGTTGTGGAGGACGTGGAAGAGGTACGGTGGTGGGGATGTGGAAGGGCGGTCGAGGAGCGAGATCCGTTGGCAGCTGTGGCAGTCGCAGTGGAGGATGCGCTCCCAGTGCGTGCACGTGTGGCGTCAGAGCTAGAGGGTGCTGATGATGGTGCGGCTTGTGGAGACGAACCACTCCGACTGCGTACGCTGCCTTGGTGCGAGGCAGAGTTGTTGACGTGCGGGTGCGAGGAGCTCTGACCCTGTATGCTGCTTGTACGTGGTCGATTGCTGCCGTTCCCATTCCCATTCCCATGGTTCGAGTTGCTCGAGTTGACAGACGTGGAGGAAGAAGAGGCTTCACCCCTCGCATATGGAGGCTGGAATGATCCTGTATTGCGCCAGTCAGTTTCCTGAGCCTGTGGACGCGATGGCGCAGAGTTTGGTGGCCTCCGATACGGATGAAAGCCATCGTACTGTGATGTGCGAGGCGTATCAGCAGAAGCTGTCCGATGGGTGTACCCTGGAGCGTGATGGGACGGATGTTGTGCGTGCGGAGGAGGGGTAGGGCTTGGGAAGTGGTTGAATAGCTGATTTGGATTGAAGTAATCCGCTGGAGAGGAGGGTGCGGAAGAAGGGCCAGATCGCTGGGATGGTGGAGCGATTGGGGCATGTGAACCCAACTGAGCCTGTGCGTTGACGTTGAACATCATTTGCTGATAGGCTAACTGAGCAAGTTGAGCATTCGCTGCAGGATCAAAGTACGGGTTTTGCTGTTGGTGTGGATGAAGGGGGTAGGGTTGAGCCGGGTGCTGTTGGTGTTGATTTTGGTAAAATGAAGGGTAAAAGGGTTGAGCAGATACGGATGGATTCCATGAGCCCTGGAACTGCTGTACTGGATAAGGATAGGGTTGTTGTGATTGCTGGATTGACTGTTGCGGATGTATGGAAGAAGAGTGATCGTTTGAGGGAGAAGAACGTTGACGAGGGATAGAAGGGTTTGAAGATGCCTCCATAGTATGATCTCGAGGGGGATGCCAGTCGGATGGAGCGAGAACGGCCATGGACCAGATGCTAGAAACTAGCTAGCGGTGATGGTTTGAGAATCTCGTTATGAGAGGGGGAGATTAACGCAGGCCAGCAACAAAAACAGGCTGAATACAGGACGAGGACCTGCGGCAAGGAAAGGAAATGGATGCTGACAGAAAATATGAGCTGGACAGCGAGCAAAGCAACGAGGAGACTTGCCTTTGAGAGAAGAGAAGGAAACGGGTCAGGAGAAAGACTGGTCTACCACGGTCGTCGAAGGTGTCTGAAGAGAGAGGCTAAGAGAAGACGAGAATATTAATGAGATTAAATGGAATACGTTGGAACAAACACGGGCTCGACGGGGAGGACGACGAGCACGATGGCGAGAATGACGACGGCGACGACGACGAGG
>JBBPJZ010000109.1:0-36562 GCA_038089015.1 Chalciporus aff. trinitensis
AGGGAGGCGAATCTGCGCCAGGAGACATGCCGTTCATCGCCGAGGAGCAATATTGAGGGGGGAGGGTGCTCTGGAAAGCAACAAGGTCATCGTCATCCCTTGAAGAACGGGTTCAGCCAGTGTTCACAGGAGGATCATTTTTCAGTCATACATTAGAAGACGTCCCCCTTGCAATCCCGTAGTAATGCCTTCATGAATATGCGCGTACCAGAATATCCGAGCGCGTACGAGAGCGTCGCAGAGTGGTCCCAGGCCACTATTAATGGAAGGGGCATTCCTAGTACTACACAACGAGTAGACTTGAGATAATGCTGCTTCATAAGTAGTCTGGGAGGAGGGATCAATACACGCAGTTGGAATGCCAAGATGACACTAACCTGACGTTCGAGAGAGCTTTGGATACCTGCAGCATACAGTCAACAACTAACCCATCTATTCAGGAAGAAAAAACTCACCATCGGTTAAGGGGAGCAAAAGCAAGAGGACTCTGACGCCGTCCCAAGAAGGGCGACGCATGATACCATGAGTGTCGACTAGCGCGAGAATCTCTCTGACCATAGACTCTATGCGGACTATCCTGGCACGTATTCTTGGATCGGAGAGATCGTCGTCACCATCCAGAGAAAGCTGAGGACTGCTGGAACTGCTCGATGAACCCGCTTCGGGGTCCTCGTCAGCACCGAACTCATTAACGCCAAGCGAAGCGGCCCAGGTAACCAGCACCATCGCGATCATCTTTCCTTCCGCGTCAAGGGGGGTGGTCCCTTCCAAGTGAGCGATATACCTTGCGCTGAACTCCGACGGTTCGATGATTGGGCCTACTACTGGTCAATAATGGAAACATCATTTGATCATCGATCACTCACGTTGGACACAAAACCTGCGGAAAAATGGAGAGCTAAGAAATTCACGTTGCATCTGTGGGATGCGACTATGTGGGCTGGCAGAGTTCGCCGCGGAAAACGTGGTGTCATGGGGGACAGAAGCAGACACAGCTGAGCCACCATCTGTCACCTTGCCATAGACAGCTCTGTAAATTTAGACCTCGTATTCAGAAAGCCTCAATTACCATGATAAGAACTCACTCGACTTGTTGAAGGCGTCTTCCCCTTCGTAGTAACTTGACGGCTTTCACCTGTGCGAACTCATCCCTGCAAATCGTTCAACAAGGATCAACCGGGAAATTTATCGAGAGAACATACACGCATTTGATATTCCGTTCGCTGCAGTTCGAGCAGGACTGTTGCTGAACTCCATTGGCTGTTATGATAGAAGGAAGGTCTTTCAGATCGCAGCGTACTCTACAAGATTCACGTTAGGCTTCCCCAAAGTAGCGTACACATATGGAAGCTACACCGACCTTCTCATACGGCATGCACCACATGCTGAGAACTGCTGTCTTGATGACTTGGGCTGGCCCGCTGTTCGTCGATGGTATGGGACACCGGTGGGGATCGCGCTTCGAGGCGCGGAGGAGGATGCTCTGCGAGACATGTAGAGCGAAAGAGCGAGATGAAGATGAGGCGGGAAGGAATCTTTGTTGTGTTATATCAGGAAGCTTGTAGAGTGACCTGACTTGGGGGGAAAGGGGGTCTGGAACACGTTGTTTTTAAAGACATGCGGAGTTGGGGATGACAACATGGATCGTTGATCTCCGGGTGTCGATGTGTTAATCAAACACACAGCCCAAATCGAACTGGCTACGAACAGGCTAAACCCAATACAGAAACGGTCAAAATGACACGAGAAAAGCGGATGTCGTAAGTCGAAGTCAAGCGCGACGAAATTAGGGTCAGGCTTTTTGAACCCGTCTGGGATGTGATCTGGACACAATCTGAAATATTTTTATCACATAGCCAGTGAAATGAGCTGATGGCAAACGCAACGTGCAATTGCACTTGACTCACCCAGACGGTGACCACAGAAATAACACTGAGAGGAGATGTAACGTACATGCCGACTGGAACGACGTCACATCGAAAAAATAGCTTGCTTGGCTGGAGCATGCGGTACCAAGCACTGCTTCAAGGCTGAGGCTGAACGAACCAGCCTTGTCCGCCAATGGGAAAAATGGTCGCCGTTACCCGGTAAGGCGCAATTTACCAAGTCTGGCATGTGTGAGCGCCCCGCGCTACCCAGCAATTGAACCCACGAAGGTATGAACTTCTTATCATCATATGACAGGTGAGTTATGCAGAGAGTGCAAATTGGCTCGGCGTCCGGGAATGTCATTATCCACCTGATGGGCCTCATTGTATACCACCACTGCCGTCACTTGGTATTTTGAGCTAGGCTGGCGGGATCAAGAATCATATTCAGTCGGGTAGATTGTAGATCTGGCAATGTCGATTAGATGGTCCGGAGAGCGCTAGAAACATTGTTTACTACTTACTCAACGAGAAACGTTTCGACTCGCCGCAGAAAGCTTCTTATTCCCCTAAAGGTAGACAATCTATGTATGCGCATAGTCCCGTAAAGCCGCTGGTGATCACTGTGCGGGAACTATTGCACGTCCAAGGATATATGTCATGTCTTGAGCTAACCCTGCGCAACTTTTTGTGTGTCTTTCCATATGCATGCGGGTTCTTCGCTGCCTTTCCTTGTCGGAAATTTCCGCGCCAGTTATTAGGTACCTGACATGCGTGATGGGTATATGGCATTATAGAAAAAAAAGGATAGCACCCACTCGTATGGAACCTTGCAGCGCGGCTGAGATCTCTGTCGAGTAGGCGCTCGCCTGGATTTCAGCGACGGAGAAACATACGTGATTGGAGGAGAAGTTCTCAACATAGAAGAAAAAAAGGCTGTATTGCTCCCAAGATCCAGTAGATCTACCCACAACACAAATACTCCCGAGCATGCGTCATTTCCGAGCACTGGTTTTGCGACAAATGAATCCCCGGTGTGACATAAGATCTAGCGGTCACGTCGTCACGCAATCTTCCCCAATGTGGAGGGGGGGACCCGGCAATCCGAGAACACCGTATACGTATACGTATCGTATTGCATTATCCGGTGGCCTTTGTGGCATCTACCGTGACGCGCACAGTGCCTCCAATCCTCCAGCCTTTGCGATAGCCCTCTTCAGCTCCCCAGTCGTCTTTTGCTCAGGATTGAGTCGATGATCACGGGACATCTTGTCTATATCATCGCCGTACTTCTTCACGAGCCGCTCCAGGTAAAATCTCTCTCCAAAAGAAGTGTGCCGCACAGCCGTACCTGCGGACGCCGCGATGTTCTCGAGATCTACGGAAGGCAACGGTGAGCGATCAGAGTGTTTCCCAAGTCTAAGCAAGCGAGAAGCAGCCGAACGTAACATCATGAGAGCTCGATGTCAGCCTCTGCGCGAGGAAATCGCACATAACAAAGGCGGACTAAGCGACCTTAGTTGAGATAAAAAACTAACCTTTGACAACGGTATTCCCCGAGCCATCTGAAGAGTTGGAGTGGGTTTGAGCCCACATCCGTAGTTCCGATTCCGTCGTCACAGGATCATCAAGCAGAACATCTTGTTTTGAAACCGGCTCCTCTCCCTCATCGCTCGGGAGTTCCACGCGGATGACGCTACCAGATGGATCTCGGATTATTCTTCCGAAGCCCTTTCGGAGGCCAGCAGAGGTCGCGGGAGCCTCAGGACCAAGTACTCCGTGATCACAGGAGGATGACTGAGCGGTCGAATGGGGATTACTTGCGTTAATCCGGTCCATCGCGCTTCTGACGCTGACTTCGGAGCCGCCGGATGAGATGGGGTTAAGGGTGTGTTGCAAGCCAAGGGCTTGGTAACTGGGAAGAGAGAGTCAACTAGCATGTCTAGCATGTACTCACAGATAGCTAGGATGTGGCAACATTGCCGCACCGTTAGGTGACCTTCCGTGAGACGATTTAGTACGGCGAACTTACTTTTGGCAAACAGTTTTTGACGGGTCCCATGCATCTTGCAGAGCTTTCGGCCCGCGAATTGCTACAAATATTCAGGTTGTTAGTTCCCAGATTCACGGAACGAGATCACGCTAACAAGAAAGACTTGATTGAGTCGCTAACCTGGCATCTTTTTCAGGAGCCTCTTGGCTCTTTTGGAGTGTGAGACGGGCTTATGGGTAGAAGACTTGGCCTTGCGACGTTGACGTGGATTGGCCATTCTCAATTTTCAAGTTACGTCGCTACCAGTGATCGCAGCGTTGCTTGCGTAGAGAACTCTCCAGGTTGCTGGAATAAAATTGCAAAAGTCTTTCCACTACCCTTGTGTACATTTGACCTTCAAGTTTTCAAGCCCCGCGGCATTTCCATATGTGTATACACCATCGAACTTCAACAACGTACCACAACTTGGCACTGCTATGGTGCACTGCGCAACCGCGGTATACCAGTTGCTCAGAAGGTGTTCGAATACCAAAGGTGAATATCCGTTCCCTTATAGTCACTGCCAATGATATTCAGCTTTTTTTCTGGTTGCTTCAGATTTACCGCCGGCAATTCCCAAATGTGAGAGCCCGCCGGCCAGTTATGTATCCAGATCGACTGATTGGCAACGTATTGTATCAAAGCGTGCTCCCTGTACCGTCCTGAATAAAGCCCATCCGGTGCTTTGCAGACTCCGAAATCACGTAGCAATGGACCCCTCTCACATAAGAGCTGTTATATTTGATGTGAGTGTTGCGTTTCTTTCCAATTCAGTCCTCACACGGGTTCTTTGTCGGCACCTTGTGTGAGGGCATCTAGATTGGCGGTGTGGTCCTCCGGAGCCCGTTCATCGCGATCGCAGCCTATGAGACAGAAAAACGCTTGCCGCCTAACTACCTGAATGTATCCATGTGAGTCCATGTTCCCTCCCATGCTGCGCCTACCCTCAACCATTACAGAACATCCCGCGGTTCCGCTGGTGCTTGGCAAAGGTTTGAACGTGGCGAGATACCTTTGTTCGACTTCTACACAGCTTTCGGGCGCGATCTTTCTGATACTGTGAATGGAAATATTTGGTATCGCGAATATTGCACACGGAAACGAATAGGTAAGAGGCAGAGCAGCAGAGCAGAAGCCGCGAATGCTCAAATCATTTCCAGAATGTCCTCCGCTTCCCGAACGGCTCGAAGTCGATGGCCGTGAGGTGAGTTCTCATTGCATCAAAAGGCACATTGACAAATCATCATACGGTAGCTATTTGGACGAATGATGCTATCAGCGAGCACGTACGATATCCACATGCTCCCTGCCATAAGGAAGCTTCGAGGTACTTTACATGATCACGCTTTCCTTGGCAATGACAAACGAATTTACAGCTGCGGGGAGATGGCGCATCATAGCGCTGACGAATAATTTTGGGGGGCATCGCGGGACAAGCACACAAAAGATCCCTGAGAGTGAATTGCGATACCTGGGATGGCAAGACGGACCCATACCCAATCATCTTCGCGAACTCTTTGACCACTTTTACGATTCTAGTGAAGTTGGATTACGGTGTGTCCCCTCTTCTTCCCCGCCCTCCGATAATTAAATACCACCCAACCCCATGTAGAAAACCGGACCCAAACTTTTTTCTTCATGCTTGCAGAGAAAGCGGCATCAGTCCAACAGAAGCCATTTTCCTAGATGACATCGGCTTGTAAGCTCTCACTCCTTCATGTCAACGCTTACTTCACTCGAAGTCCAGGAATTTGAAGACGGCCAGGGAACTTGGGATGAGAACAATACGTGAGTATCAGCGCTGACTCCGTCACGCCTACCGACATGATTAGCGTTTCATATTCTCGCAATCAATTTAGTGCTGACATGAATCATCGTTAGACGTTCCGATCAGTGGCACGCTCGAAGCTGTTAAACAGCTTGAGGAATACCTTAAGATTAATCTATGTGCCGACATGCCGGAAGGTTGCTTAGATAGAGCGAAGATGTAATGATGGTGTGCGGTCTATGAATTCACTTTGTCTAGTTGGGTCTAGGTTGCGCCAAAGTGGTATAGTGCAGCGTGGGTACAGAAATCCAGAGGAAATCAGAAAGGCTTGTCTGATGCAGGCGTCTTGTCCTCGTAATAGTTCCCGAGCTAGCGGATGAAACACCTTTAGGCTAGCTCTGAAAGTGGAGCAATCGAATAGAGCTCACCAGCGGCACCTTGACGAGAAGGCCATTTCGGACGACAGGGGTAACGGACAACAACTGAGAAGCAATGAGTCAAAGACCCTGATTTCGATGGCCAGTCAAAATTTGACACATACAAACAGCGCTGCAGTTCCTGCACCAATGCCCCAAATGCTGAGGCTAGGTACCCAACGTTTTGCGAACTGTGAACATAATTTAGTACTCATGTAGTTCGAGAGACATAGCAGACCCACAGCGGTGGCCATACCGTATGGCGAGGTGGATTGGAATGCGAGACGTGCCATGAGTGTCCGAGAAGTTGTTTTGCACTTAAGGATCGAGTCAAAAGTTCGAGGCCCAACAAGACTTCGGAGACACGCGGAAATGAAAATTGCACGTGACCTAGAAGTAATACCGAATAGTACTAGTCTAGGTCTTGACAAGAGTGGGACCTATAGCTAGTGGTTCTAGTTATCGATTTTTGCGCGTCTGAAACGTCGGTTGAGGACCCTTTTGTTTCATATCTGATACCCTGCGCTAGGGAGCTAGTCGGGCTTATTTTTCCGTGCGCGTGATTAATACGCTAGATATTTAGTTCCTTTAGCGCAAAAGGAATGCTGATGGTTCTGATCAGGAGTCCCAGGGCAACAGACATCAGCGAGCCTAGAGGGTGCGCAAGGTTGGGGCTGATCAGTTGTAGCGTAATTGGAGGGCGTAGGGGCAAGGGGCACGAGCTATCGATATCACACATCCCTCCTCAGGTTCGTACTGAAACCTTTCTAACGGCGTCTAAGACGACAGGTGTGGGAGTGTTTGTGGTGATGAACATGGGGAAATCCAGAACGTTCCTCAGCGGAAGTGAGAACCCTAGTATGAGGGAGGGAATTCCACAATCTGCAAATGGTTTAGTCTGAAGCGTGTCCGGTCAGAAAGCGGTCAGTTCTGCCGACAAAAGGGCGGTAAAATTTGAATGGATGGGTAGCGGCCACTGTTTGGCATATGAAAGAAGCTGCACGCCATGCCTATCGTGTAAGGAACAGGATCAAGGACACAAGAATAACAACACGATATTCAAATAACCGTGCAGCATAGGGTTACACCCCAGAACATGGTGATGGCGCAATGCTCCACGCCACTACCACACCAAACATAGCGATTGAAATACGCTGTAGAAGTCCCGTTCCATCTCGCCTCTGTGAAGCAGTGACCCATCACCGTCACGGAGAATAGAAACTGAGATAAAGCCGCCTGGGCCTGAAGAGGGAGACTCTAACCATAAGAGTTGGCCACGTACCTCTCAAGTGGCTCCTCGGCCATCAGCGCAGCGGAGATAATTTCTAGCTCAAGCTTTTGCGGGTGTTCAATGTTGGCAAGCCCTGTGGGTAAAAACGGTGACAGGTGATAATAACTTGTCAATGAAATGATAGGCTCCGCAGAGGCTGCCAATATCATTACCAGTTGGGGGGTCTTCCATTCTGCGGTACATTGAGTATGCACGCAATGTTACGTAGCATTGATAGAATGTCCTGTGACTCTGTGAGTCACCACGTAGGACGAGGGGATATGAAAGTTAGAGAAGATACCTATATTGGGGGACGCGTCGTGCCCACATCACGAATGGCTGCAACAAGATATCCGTGAGGATTCAATATTCAGCGCGCAGTATTATGTCCATGATCTCGTAACTTGACGTTTCCGCCAGATCGATGAACCTCGAATGAGTTCGAGGGTAGTCTGCGGACAGGGTTTGCGATTGCGCCATCCACTCCCAAAGGGTTCGACCCGTTCACAAACCTGAGCCATCTCCATTGCATTGCTCCACAGTCCCTGTTGTAGTTCGAAGCAGGGTAGATGGGCATCACATGGTACCAGTACCGGGCGGAGGTTGCGATAGCCTAAAGCTGTGTCGGCATCCATTGTGGCAAGACGAAAACACCTACTGAGGCTACTCGTCAATACGCGACAACAGGGCCTGATTCCCATCTAGTCCTTCCCCTTCAACCGTCCTTCCGGCATCGGTAACTACGACTCCCCTTCCCTCACTCTCCATATTCATGACCCGCCAAAAGTCACAGCCCTTGCCATCGTTCTGCGCTCCTGCATAACAAATCCACCAGTACCTATCCGTCTTACCGTCCTGTCGATTTTTCATATCAGACCGGAGGATCGTGGGGACACCGCACTTGCACCGAGGAATTGTCTTTGGTTGAAAATCTGGGCGATAAAACCGAAAAGTAATGTTGATGCGGCAATTAGATGGCTCTGGCGGAGAAGAGGGCCTCGAAGGGTGAGGGAAAAGAGGCCGATAAAGATCCAGCGTAGGTTGCGGCGGAATCGAATGCTTGAATGACTCTTGACAGTTTGCATGCATAATCGTCAACTGAATACGTTTTGTCAAGGGCAAAGTCATCGAAGATGATGCGGCGTACCGAATTATGGGGCAATGGAATATTAAATGTTCTTGCTCGTCGGGTGCCGACTTCATCAGAAGGGACGACTTCTCGTAGGCGAAAGATTCGGGATGTTCCTGCGCAATACAAATCTCATTTCGTTAATTGACCCTCGGACGAGATATCGACTTGCCAAGGCTCAGTGACGCAATTGTAGGATATGGGCCGAGGTACGTCAATTGATCTGAATGGGGTCCAACGCTCTCTTGTGCGCCTTCGTAACAGTTTGAGGCCGCAACGTTCGCATGCCATAGCAAACCTTCCGCGCCTGGGAGACCCATCCACTCCAAAGGTAGTCTCTCACGTTTACGCATCTCGTCATTGACCACCTTCTCAACGTATTTGCAAACTTTCTCCATGGCTTCTGGGAAGTACTCTGGAGGTTCTGTTGGGCGCCCATTATACCTCGCACTCAGTCAGCACTCGTGCTCCGAGCAATAATTATCAGATCAAGTCACCAGTACTGGGCAGCTTCTTGCCACGATTCGTCATCGTCTACGCCATTTGTTTTTCGGACGAAGAAAGATGTCCGATGAGGACTTTCAACGACCCGATCAAACAACCACCATCTATTTCGTTTCCAAGATCTAGACATGTCGACCATGGTATAGAATAACTCGCAAGCGAGTTCGGGTGGAAGGACTGAGAGATGCAGGGTACATGGAGTGTGCTGTGCAACCATGGAAGGGTTCGAGAGTGTGAGAGGAGGTAACTGCGGAATGGAAGGCTTTGAAGTAGGTGGCGGACGTAGAACATCCATAAGATTCACTGTAGGTTTCGTTGGGGAACCCCCTGAAAAATGGGTAGTATCTTTGATTGCGAGTGGTCGCGAACTTGTCATGTCGGGGCACTCAATCGCGCGTTTCTTGGATGAAGGTGGCCTGGACCCTGACGATGAGGGCTTAAGCCAGTTGTTCAAGTTTGGCGGCGCTTTTCTTTTGCCATTGCTACTCTTGGGCTTGTCCTTCATGTGCTTCGCGTCGATAATCGCGGCCGCTGCTTGCACGTCGCCATTGCACTGTACGATCGCGTCAAGAACGACATCGTGTCCTGGATGTGGGACAGTAAGCAAACTAGATGCCAACGCAATCAACATGTCAGTATCAGCCTCGTTCATTGTCGAGGTCCGTGAACAACGGTAGATTGTCGCGGAATGAAAGCGGAGCGTGACTGAGATATGTCTGCACCCGCGTCTGTCGTGACGTCTATGGTGAGTCAGGGAGGCAGTGTAGGTTTAGACCAGGGGCTACAACTTGAATCCTGTATAACTCTACACTCCTTTGCCATACAGTAGTCCGAGTCATACCTCGTACACCTTTGCGATGGGTAGAGCAGAACTATTCGTCGCTTTCCCTCGGTCTTCCACTTGGAGGTCAAAACTAGTAAGTGATTGACACTTTGCGGCATCCAGCATCATCACCGAGGTCATTCATGATCCACAAGGATCCACGGTGTCGCATTTTCTTCCCTGTGGCGTATTTATTGACTCGCAACTGGTTGACAACAGATCCCATCGATAGTGGTATTAATTACCTTCGTGCTCTCTTATAGCACTGGTTTACTGTTCCCTCCGTTTCGCACCACTTCCCCCGCTCTCAGAAATCCCTGGAAGGGTCTGGCAGCCCATTGCGAGGATGCACAACCCATAGATACCTCAGAGTTCCTCGAGCGCCAGCTTCGGTTAGCTCGAGTTCTCCACACCCTTCAAGCCTCCGCCTACATCGCCGAACCAGGCGCTAGTGCTCTGTTCTTCGGCAACATATCCGCCGCTTCATGGAAACTCTCCGAACGACCCCTCCTCCTCATGATCTCCCCACTCTTTGCTAACGGAGAGATATCCGCTCAAGTCACAATCCTGACCCCATACTTCGAAGAAACGCGTGCCAAGCTACTCAGCATCCCAGGTATTGACGTCAAGTACGTTGCATGGAAAGAAGACGAGAACCCTTATGTTGTCGCACTGAGCGCACTCCCGACCTCCGGGGGAGGACCCATCTACGTCGATGGCATGACCCGCCATTTCGTCGTTGACGGACTTGAGAAAGTCGTACTGGGGGTAAGCGTCCTCTCCGCCCCTGCTGAGATTACCTCTCTACGGGAACGCAAATCTCCTTCCGAGATCGCTCTTCTCAAGTGCGCGAACGAGGTTCGTCTTCGTTCTCCATAGGCACCGAAGAACCACGGATTGTTGATTCTTCTCTTCTCCCCCTTCCCTCATTTAACAGGTAACCGTTCTCGCGCTTCGTGCCGTCCAAGAAGAGATGTACATCGGTATACGAGAGTCTCAGGTGAGAAAAATGGTCGACGAAGCCTTGGCGACTGCTGGGATAACAGAACGATGGGCTTTGGTGTTATTCGGGGGTGAGTCAAGTTGCTTCCGTTGAGCTTAAGTTGTAACTTCTCGGTGTCTGACTCACTACTACCGAAGAGAATGCCGCGCTTCCTCATGGTACTGGGACCGACCGGGTTCTCGGTAGCTCGGATTTAATCCTCATCGATGCCGGGGGTGTGCTCTTTGGCTACCACAGCGACGTCACGAGGGTGAGCGCCCGCTTACTTGCGCGGTGTACGCCCAATTGAACGAGGTTTGCAGACCTTCCAACTCAAGGAGAGCCGAATACCCGAGAGTCACACTCAGTTATGGTGGGATGTCCACACAGCGCAAACGACCGCCTTGCGCACTGCCAAAGCAGGTATCATCACGGCAGAAGTGGATAACGCAGCACGCGCATTGCTAACTGAGCGCGGGCTTGGCCCTTATTTTACCCATAGACTGGGTCATGGTGTGTCGTCGTGCCTTAGTGGAGTGATCTGAAGTCGTTTGATGGACCTGATGTCACCAATTCAACAGGGATTGGTCTAGAAGATCACGAAGCGCCTTATCTTCGAGGGGGATCTGATGCAATTATTCAAACTGGACATGCGTTCTCAAACGAGCCAGGGATATATATCAAAGGGGAGGTGCGCCCTCCTCGTGGTGTTCTTTTTTCTTTTGCCGACGAGACGACCTTTCGACTTGCGTTAGGTCGGGATTCGCCTGGAGGATTGCTTCTACATCGATGGGGATGGAGTCGCTGTTTACCTCACAGCGGGTGTGGGTGGGCCAGCTGTTGACCCATTACATCCGTAAACCGGTCCCTGCAACTAACCCCATAGAGAGATAACGGAAATGACGGTAGAGCGGTCAGAACGCAGATAGGCGCACTCTGAGCTTGCTTGATCGTGAGGATAATCCACTCTAACCATGCGAGGACTAGCGCAGACTGGAATTGTACCTCGTGTGAATTGAAGTAAGTCATTACTGGGAACTAATACAGGATCACTATATGAACAAGAACTTGACGTAGTAGTACAATTGGGTTAATTTAACGGTTGGGTAAACCCAACAGTGTTCTCCGAGGAAAGATAATCAGGAAGTGCTCTTCAAGGCTGCAAAATGAAAAAAAAAAAAAAAAAAAAAATCGGCTGATCAAGTGGAAGCAAAGAAAGCGAGCTGTATGAAGGAAGTGGAAGAAAGAACGGATAAGGTTATAGTGTCGCAAACGAATCGAGGAAGTTCGGAGGCCAGGAGAGTTAGTAAGGCATGTAAATGGAAATCTGGGGCCGAAGACTCGCATGTCAGAGCAGCATAGCGCATAACAAGAGGACATGGTGCAATGGGCTGGCGGTCAGAACACCTCCAGGGTTTCATCCGGAGAAGGAGCAGGAAGAGGGACAGCGGCAGGGGAGACAGGGGTAGAGGCTATTGTTGGAGACGAAGAGATGGGGGCAAGGGTGATATCCTGGGCAGCATAGCGGGGGAAAGGGTTTCGAGTGTGCATGCGGGAGATGGGAGAAGCTGGGGGTGGGTGGGTACGAAAGGGTCAGTAACCGAGGCTGAAAGTAAGAGAAGTACATACAAAGAACTTGGGCGTGCCACCTGGAAGTGATCTCTGTGCTAAAGATATCCCAGTTGCCGGTTATATGTTCAGACAGAGGGTCCGGTGAACAGGTTGGAGTCTGTTTGTCAGGTTCTGGTTCTTCTGTCACAGTGGAAATAGGCTGCTCTCCCTTTGTAAGAGATGATGTCTCTATCTTTGTCTTTGTCTTGTAGACACCAAATGTGGGGAGGGCGACGGTGCCATTCCTGCGCGTACGGAGGACAGGAGAGGAGGGAGGGAACATGGCGGGACGCAAGATCGACAGGAACTCTTCGAGTGCCTCTGATGGAAGGTTCGAGCTGCAAGATCAAGTGGTGAGCAGATGGATCACGAGACAGGGGAGAGATCGGATTTAGAGAGGGTTGGAGTAAGCGGGAATGATAGATAATGAACGTACCGAGGCGATGAGCGGGGAGAGTAAGACTCCCTATCTGAGGAAGTAGCGGATTGGTTGCGGGACGAGAGTTTAGAGTCGTCGATGTTCTCGGCTTCCTCCGACTGTTTTATGCGGTCGGGGTCGCTTGGAGGGCCGGCGATCCTGAGTTGTGCAGAACGGGCAAAGTGGGGATAAGCAGCAGCGAGACGGACGGGTCTGGGTGCGACGAGGAGGGGATTATCGTTGACATTAAGGTTCATGTTGAGATAGCCGAAGATGAGATGATATGCAAGTTGACGTATACAGATGAAGTAAAAAGAAAGGGCGCGGACGTTGCACAGCACGACGAGCAAGGGTGAAACAATGTCACCCGACGTTGTCTATGGCGACGACCACGACATGTGTGTGTCTATTTGTGTATTGTTCCAGATTTGGATATGTCAGTAAGTAGGCGGCAATTCTCTCGCTTGTCAATGACACATGTACAGTCAGTACTAGTAATAGTACAGTGACTACAATTCCTCTGATCAAGGGTATGGACTGAGCTACACTCTTTTGGAGAATGTCGAGAATACCCTTTGACATTGACAGGATCTTACTATGTTTCTCGCATCTCCGGGCCGCGTGAGATGAGATGCGAGTCAGCTTGGTGTCAACTTGCCTTTTCGTTTCCTCTGACGAGACGTAACACTTCATCGTTTGTTGCGACATGCCGATTCGTGGACATGGAATTTTCGCGACGATATCATAAATACTCCTCCTCTCTACCTTCGTCCTTTACTCCTGCCACCGTCTCCCCCCCCCTGCAGCAGATGGCTTCTACAAACGGCGAACGCAGTCTCGACGAGACGTGTCCCCTCCTCCACGACCGAAATGTAGAGGCCCAGCGCCAAGACCAGCCCAAGTCGACTCCCATCCCTAAGGGCCAACTTGCCGCACTCTGCGTTGTCAGGCTCGTCGACCCTGTTGCGTTCACCCAGCTGTTTCCCTATATCAACGAGTTCATCAACGATCTCCACCTCACAGATGACCCATCCCGCATCGGGTTTTACAGCGGACTTGTTGTACGCGTTACCCCATCTAGCTCAGGTTTCCCCTCACAGTCTTCAGGAGAGTACCTTTGCCGTCGCACAACTTACGTCCATCTATCAGTGGGCTCGTACCTCTGGTTCGTCTCGTCCATGTTTCCCATTCTAACCACACTCAGCTTCGTATATCTAGACATCATCGGGCGCCGTCCCGTTATCCTGATCGGTATTCTGGGCCTGGCGACCACCACATTAATGTTTGGATTATCAAAATCGCTGGCGTCCATTCTGATTGCGAGATGCATCGGTCTGTTTTTTCCGTTTCCGTCTTCTTCCTTGACTGACCTTGATACAGGAGGGTTATTTTCTGGAAATATCGCTGTCATCCATTCGGTTCTCGGCGAGATCACAGACGCCACTAATCAGGCAGTTGCGTTTCCTATTTACGGCCTTATCTGGCCTCTTGGTTCCATCGTTGGGTCTGTCTTTTTCATCGCGGATTTAGATTGATCCAGCTGATCAGTGGTTCTCAATTCAAATTCTTCAGTCCGTTGATCGGTGGGTCCTTCTCACATCCAGCCGACAAGTTTCCCAACCTTTTCAATTATGGTTTCTGGAGAGAATACCCCTATTTCCTGCCATGTCTCATCGCTGCCCTGATTGCCTTGATTGGTGTTCTCCTTGGCTATGCTTTCCTAGAAGAGGCATGTTCCTCCTTTCTCCCCACCCCTGCTCACGTTGACCATTTATCAGACCCTTCCTAGCAAACGTAAGCAAACTAGCGAAAAGCCGCCCACCCCTGCATCAGATGACAACGTCGCTACTAAACAAGATACCCCCATGGGTGTCACAGAGCTATTGTCCCTTCCAATCATATCAGCACTGTCATGGTCTGGATTTGCCCTTAGCTTCATCGCCACGTCTTTCGATGTCGTGTTTGTCTTGTTTTGTTACTCTCCCATATCCAGTGGTGGTTTGGCTTTCTCGGTGAGTTCTCTGTGCCTAGGGTAGATGAGTCCACTGACCTCTTTCCGTAGGCATCGCAGATCGGATATTCCTTGGCGGCCTCTGGCGCGATCGCCGCTGCCATCCAGGTTTTCATCATGTCATACTTGTTGCGCACATTCGACTGTGCGATCATGTACAACTTCTGCATGGGGTTATGGCCGTACACTTATATCGCACTTCCTATCTTGAATGCCATCGCACGCCGGGGTATCGATGAGACGACGGATCAATTTGATCCGACCACCACCGCAATGATCTGGACTGGCATTGCGATCGTACTCGGGCTTTCAAGGGCGGCTGCTCTTGCTTACTCGTAAGTCTGCCCGTTGAAGGACAACTCGCGCCAGCAGTTGATGACCCTTGACAGATTGAGCATGATTCTGATCAAGGAGAACGCCCCTAGCCCTGCAAGCCTGGGCCAGTCGAACGGCATTGTGCAATTTGCGATGTGCTTCGCGCGTTCGTTTGCTCCTTTCACAGTCAGGTAATGCTGCATATCTTCCAAGCTCTGTCGGCATTTATTCACTTCATTTCCTTAGCTCCTTGTTTGCGTTGTCTATTGATACCAACCTCCTGGGCGGCCATCTCTGGGTTGTCATCATGGCTTCGCTGGCATTCTTCAGTACTACCATCTCCCGCAAAATCTCCCTTCACAGCAAGAAAACCGTCTATTGAATGTTGTGCATGTACTGATATCATCTGATGCTCATCTCACGAACAGCTTTACGACCTGCATTTTCTATTCTATCTCGTATCTTGCACCATATCACTGGCTTTGTTGCAATTCTCTATCTCTATCTTATGCATAGCTTCACATCCCATAGAAAATGTCCAATACCATTCTGTTGTGTTAGAGTCCAACCAACACGTCCGAGGATACATTTGTTAAACAGGCAGAGAAGACAAGATCAATAGAATTATCGTGATAAGTTGACCATAGGTTCCAACCGCGTTCCACCCCGACAATACACTCCAAACGATCATAGTTTAATCGATGAATTGTTGTTGTTGGGGTCACCCAGCGCGTACAGCGCATCGAGCTCGGCCTTGTACTTGTTGTACGCGTCCTTGCGACGCAGTTTGAACGTCGGCGTCAACGTATTGTCTTCCACAGTGAAGGGGTCCATGCTCAGATGAATCCGTTTCACGAACTCGAAGCTATGGGGGTGTACACATCAGCGAACGATCAACACCTTCACCCAAACGTCGACCTACCCAGCAAGCCTATTCTTCTTCGCCTCCTTGTTCAACACATCCAACACCGCCTGGATCACCTTCGAATCCCTGATAGATTCTTTCAACGCCGCAACGTTGTCCGACGTAACTTTCTTCCCAAGGACAGTGGATGCGAGCACGGCGAGTGCAACAGGGTCGGGAACGACGACAGCGAGGAGATAGGATTGCAACGAGTCACCGTGGACGTAAATTTGTTGGACGATGGGAGAGGCTGTGTACATGTTTTCGACCTTTTCGATGGCAACGTATTCGCCTTGAGCGAGTTTCATGATGTTCTGGTATGAGTGACAGCGGGTTAGGCCCAACGCGAAGGGGTGAAATGCAAGCAGAGTGAATGAGGGGAACGCACCTTGACTCGGTCGATGATCTTGAAGCGACCATAGTTGTCAACTTCGGCAACGTCACCCGTGTGTATCCAGCCATCCTTCAGAGTCTCCTGGCTGTTCTTCTCATCTATAAATTCAAAACTCGTATCGGCTCAGGTTTTACATGGAGGGGGACCGTAAATCAGCTACCTTTGTAGTATGAGGCGAAGCAGTTCGTGCCGCGGACACAGAGCTCGCCACGGGGGTTAGGCTTGTCCTCAGACGTGTAGTTCATTGAGGGAACGTCGACAAGTTTCAACTCGTTGACGGGCTGAGGGGGCCCGATGGTACCTCCACAGCTGGGGTCACCAGCGACGGTATGCGTGCAAGTACCACAGTTCTCCGTCATACCATATCTAGGGGGCGGATATCAACCAGACCACTCCGGAAATCCTTGCGACTCACCCTTCAGTAACTTCACAACATAAAGCAATCTTCAAAAAGTCGATCACCTCTGCACTAATGGGCGCTGAGCCAGTGCTGACCAGCATTACATTACCACCAAGCACGGCTCGAATCTAAGTCAGGATTAAAACATGAATCGAACCTACGAATAAAACCACAGCATACCTTGCTGAATACAAGACGGTCCCAGAGGAGGTGCGTGTTGACCCCAGTCGAGTGAAATTGGTCGAGCTTGGTCTTGATAGCTGTTCTGAACAGCGCTCCTTTCAAACCTGGCACATCACCAGCGGCCATGGCAGATTGGTACACCCGGTTGAGCACTCTTGGGACAGACGGGAAGAAGTGGGGCTTCAGGTGCTGAGCATCATCAAGAAGTCGCAGAGGGTCGCCAGTAAAGTATCCAACACATCCACCGATAGCAACGGCTGTCAACTCTACCACTCGCTAGAAGCGATGCCGTGAGATTACTAGGCATGCAGAACTCACTAGACTAACCTCATATATGTGTGCTAAAGGGAGATATGACAGAACGCATGTATTTGGAGGATATTGAAAGCCAAACATATTCGAGTACGCAGAGGATGCGAGGTTTCCATGCGTAAGAACTGCGCCTGCAAAAAGGTGAGGATTGGTTGATCACCGCGTAAATTTTATTACCTTTAGGACGGCTGGTAGTTCCCTAAACAAAGAGGAGCTGAGGCGAGATCATCAGGCTAATGAATGGAGGACGTACGGAGGTATAGCATAATGACGCGATCTGATCAACCGATGCAGGGATTGGGTCAATGGGATTCGCCTCGCCGTAACTTTCAACTAGAGAAACGACGGTTGAACGAATTGGATGGGAAAGGAAGGGGAAACGCACTCTCGCTCAGCTCTTTGATCTGTACACCGACACTCTGACCCCACAAGGAGAGTATGTTGCGGACTTGTTCAGTTAAGGGGTCAAAGGAAACAATCATCTGGAGGACGGGAATCTTTTCAGACAACCTAAGCAGGGCGGGAATATGGTCTGGAGTAGTGAACACAATGGAAAGTGCAGAGTGGTTAATGCTATATTGGGTGTCAGTCTCGGGAAGGAGGTGCTTCTGAAACAACCATACATAAATTCTGTGAGAAGTCAGATGAATGAAACATTGATGCATAGATGCAACACCTATCCTCACCTACTGAATCTTTCCCCAGGGTATCGTACAAGCTAACACCGACTTTGCCATAGGCATGCAGAGCAAACTCGACGAGTTGCCATTCTGGCGGCCTCCATTGAGCGCCATCTTCGACCATCCAGAGTAACCGCTTACCTGGCCGATTTTGTGACCAAATACCGACAGTTTCCATCTCTTTCGCTTTAAGCTCGCCAGACTTGAAGAGTTTATGCAACGCGCTACCGATTCTACGTCTCCGAGCATCTACTTGTCTGTAGGTCTGCCATACGTATGGTCCAAACTTCAATGGTTTGGTGGAAATGACTGGTCTGTGACCAAGAAGCCTAGCATCTGGGTTCATACTGTAGCCATTTTCAAAAATCTCTGGAAGAGTCTTGAGGACACCAGGCGTGTTGTGATCGACGAGTCCATAGATAGCTGCGGGTTTCGTCAGGGAGCTGCACCTGTGTCACGAAGCACGAAATTCACCATTCCGGTAGTGTGCTGCGGAGGAAGAAATCAACTAGGCGCTCGTATGACCTGAACAGGGTTGAAGACGTACCCGTCTGTCCTGGCTTCTTCGTGCCGGGTACAGGTACAGACTGAACCTCGAAGTCAATCTTCTCGGGCAGAGGAATCTGAGCGACCGGCATGTTGTTTACCTGAGGCTGAGGCTTGGATGGTTCGAAGGATGAGGAGTGGATTTGAGTGAAACGCAGACCAGCGGCAGTTGTTGGTTGGGGTTTCGGTGAACCGGCACCAGAACTGGCGCCGGTGCTATGTCTGGTCGTGAGACAGGCAAGTTAGCAGGTGAAATCGGTTATCTCATGGTGACACACAACATGAAACATCCACTGAACAGACTCGGAGATTCGGACAGTCTCCATGAAACGGGCTCAAGAGAGGTGCAGCAGCCCAGATGGGCGTCCAAGTTGCACCGCTCATCATTCACGCCATGGTTCGATCGTGATTTTGTCCACGCCAACAGCTCCATCTTGAATGAAACCCTGGCTTCTCTCCTCATTTGATATGAGGATCAAGTATCAATCTGTGACCGTAGGTGACCTCCCGGTGCCTGCCAACATGTAGTTAGCCAACCCCGGTCATGGTGCCGCATCTGTTAGAATAACTCTGAACTCGCTGACTCGGCGTCTCAGCGGTGCTAGAACCACACAATCACAGTACTCGACGCATAACCATACTAGTAGAGTACTGGCTGGACATTTGTACCATCAGCGAGTTGTATTAACAGTTCTGCAATCATTTGATAGACAATTGATCTGATTTCATTTCAGCATTAGAAACACGGTCACATGACACTCACCGCCTTCGCTACTCTCATCATCGCGACGCGTTCCTCATCCCCCAGTGGGACGCGATTCACCAATCCAAAACTACATGGATACCAAGACAGAACAACTATCAGATACAGCCATCCTACTCTCTCAAATTGCAAACCTTCAGGCAGAGCTCGAAGCCCTCCGTTCTCGCTACGATACCCTGCTCGAATCCAGCAACCGTGCCGCAGCCCGTTACAAAGCCGACTACAAGAAATGGCGAGACTTCAAACGATGGTTGTGCACTGACTCTGAGAAGGACGACAAGATCAAGTCATTTCTGAAAGGAGGCGAACTAGACACCTACAAGAAGATGTCTACTTTGGGCAAGCGGAAGCACTTTGAAGACTTTGGTCCGGATTTGCAGGCTGGAGGAAATGAAGACGATGGATTAGAAGATCATAAAGAAGAGATGAAACCCGTTAAAGCAGGCGATTTTCATCTATCACCGGTATCTGCAGATTCTAGACACCAGCGCAGGAAGTCGTATCACGGCGAGTCGTCACATAAGATCCTTTCGCCGTCCCGGAACAACAGGGACCCATTCATCGATGATGATCTGGACGTGAAACCTTTTGTAAGGGAAAGTAGCCTTGGTAGGTGTTTACCCCTCATTACTCGAAGATCTGACCGTGGCATCCAGAGCTACCGTGCAAAGCGGAACCTTCTCGACCGATCCCATCAACAGAACCTCGCAAAGGCAGAGGACGATATGGACACGTACCGTTCGTCAAATATCCACTGTTTATTAACCTTTCATGACATGCCTGCCACATACAGGGCTGGTGCGGATACCACCATCAACTCCAGGTTCTCCATTCAGAAAGAGAAGAACAATGGTTTAGACTTTCAGTATGACGCTGTCGTTCGCAATCGAGAGGAGCGAAGGAATATGCTCGGAAGTGACTGCGAATGTTGTCGTGATGTAAGTGTTGATGACACGGTGTAAGAATCATGCTGATCAAAGTCGCCCAGTACTATGAAGCCGTTGGACCGCTACCACCTTCCCGACAACCACTCTGGCGATCCCCAACAAAGCCCAAGAGACATCACTGCCAGCATTTGCTCAACAATGACAAGGAGAATGCCGATGAGATGGAGGCGCATAAGCAGCAGATATCGCGCCATCGACATCACTGGCACAGACCAAAGACGCCACCGGGTTATTGGGATATCGGATTCCCAGATACTCAGGAAGTTTCGGATATCAATCGGCGTGCGGCGGAGATGCACAAGCGGAAGCTTATTGACGTGGAAGCAGAGGCAAAGTAGGTGTCATGGTGGCTTGCACGCTAGACTCTTCCTGATTTCCTCTCAAGGAGTGGTAATGGCAGATATATAGAACGTGCATCAAGAACCCCATGATCATGGATGTCAGCAAGTAATGGATATGTCAACGACCCGATGGTGAATTCATAGAGGCCTGGGGGAAAGTGTCTAGCATATGTCCCTGTACAAGCCTCTTTCCGAGCCGAATGGGATGGTAATGTCGTGCAAGTCGTTGCCAGAGTCCAGCTGGAAAAGACATTGGTCGCATTTCGAGACAAGAAAGGCAAAACACTCACCATACTGTGCGAAGACGGCTGCAAACGGGAGCGGGTGACTCTACGAAAGGCAACATACTTTCTGTCAGCGGAGCACGATTTGAGGAAGAAACGATCATACCTCCAGTGTGACTGCACAACCATGCGAAGTCTGAACTACCCGCATATATGCATCCCCTGGATTCGCACACGTCGAATTCTACCCGGCGAGTATCACCAGCAAATCCACTCACCAGGTAATCTCTCCGGATCTTTCGTCCGTAGCATGAGGGCGAATAGCGGGAAATGGTTCATAAAAGCCAGTAGCGTCTCGCAGCTGGCGTACAAGACGATGATCCCAAGTCTCACCAGAGCGAAGAGTGCATAGTACACCAGGATTGTCGGGAAAAGGTGAGCAGCAAGAGTGAATAATATCGTTCCCAGCAATAGTTGGTCAATGTCATAATCCCACGGGTCGGTACGATTTCGGAGGGAATTGTACCGTTTGCCTGTCCATCCGTGTCAATAATTAGCGAGACGTGTAATCAAGCTCGAGGCGTCGGGATCGTACCTCGAAAGAGATTCCACAACGAGCCTATGAGTAAAAGTACGTGCCGGTAAATTGTCGATGAGATAAAGTAACAGACATGCAGATGAGCGGTGAGAATGCTGATTAAATCTAGGGAGAGTGATAAAGTCATCGTCATACCGAGAAGACTGGTAGTCTCCATGACGAAACTGAGCGTGGGGAGGAGAGAGAGCCCATGATGGAGCAGGTCTGTGATGATGCACTCAGCCAACAGGGAAACAAGAAGCTGGAAGAATCATCGACACGTACGCGTCCAACGGGTTATCAGGCTTATGAACCCATGTGAGTAGAATCTACTCAGCTCTGTGTTGAGTTTCAGGCCGGCCGGCCAGCTATCCAGCCATACCAACACCAGCTGTACTCGGAGGGCCAGTGTCCTCTGCGACAGAGATATGTTCAAGACTGACATAAGACTCGAGAATCACTCGTACCTCAAGGCCATCGGCTACCATGACGTTGAGAATGTCACGATTTTGACAGAGGAACTGGCGAAAGGCAAGACCAATAATCAAGTCGTTCAAAACGACCCAGACACTGTTGTAGTGTCTTCACGAGGTCATGCTGGTGTACCAGTGGTAATAGTTGGTCAAATACCTGTTATATGCCTGGCTAGACAATGCCGGGCTCCCATTGGGTTCAAGCCGCCAATGGGCTAGTTGGTATAAAATCATCGCTCGCCCTTCTATTTGTCGCACTGAGGGTGAAATTGAATCCGTGGCTACGCGCAGATAGAGTTCACCACAAACCTGTAAAACTGACTTCCTTCAACTTCTCTATAATTCCCGAGAGTGACCGAATGACATTGGTAGGTGACCAGTGCGCGGCAGGATAGTCCGTTCGCTGAGATTTTCTGCTCTGTTTTTGACCCTCTTTGCGATCCAAATCCTGAACCCGATTGCTTTCCACAGCCCCTTCAAGTGCTCTCGCTGAATTCCACTGTGCATGGTTCGAAACGGTGTACGCCAAGAGAGACACCAACTCACCTGGTGGATTAGAAGTCGGTAATCCGGCATATTCAACCGTGAAGTCCCATTACGCGTAAAGTCATGTGTCAAGGACGCCTCCATTGGTGAATACAGACCGTTTGGGATGGAGGAACTGGTGACCGTGGGCATGTCATCGTCGTTGGCATAGAATCTCATAGAACTCAGTGCATGACGATGATAGTGGATGAAATGATACGGCTTTGTTCTGGGGCTCTCAGTTTTCGCAATATTAGCTGGAAGAAGATAAACGTACAATGACCCATTCAGACCGTCGTTCATTATGTTCGGAAGAGCGAAGGGATCGGACGACGAAAACGTCGCGTATCCAAGGACGGTTGGTGCCCCGCACAAAGCCGAAATGTCCTGTGCGCCTTTCGATCGTAAGGTTTCTGCTAGGATTATTTCGGCGTCCTCTCGCTCCCAGGGGATGAGCACGGCGGTTTGATACAGTGAAGTGACTGAAACTCACCAAGTGCACTTTGAGTAGGCCAGCTACACATACCGTGTGTTGCTTGATCCAGCCATAGAAGTAGCCATTATCGAGGATGTCCCGTGGCCAGAAGATCGTGGACATAGACTCTTGATGGATTCTTGCTATGTGGCAGTTCGAGTTACCCGAAGAACGGACACTAATCGGACCGAGCGGACCGCGGATTATTGAAGCTCCTCGCTCAGCATCGCTCAACATCCTCGTCGTCAAAGCTCAAACGTTCATACCCACTGCTCGCAACTGGGTTCAATCGCATGGACAAACCGCGAGAGTTGCAGTAATATTACTACTAGGACAAGGAACGAACCCTCTTATTCTACTGATTTAAAGTTGTAGACATGAGGCCAAGTGACTCAAGCTATACGTCAAAGTGAACAATGACATTACCTTCTGCCTCTTTTCGCTCCCCAATTTACTTGCAGCTTTCTGTTTAACCCCTCCCGTTTGCGGGGATAGGAAGAAAGATAAGTATCCATCCTTTGTGCAACTGAACCGCGCACCTCGAAGCGATCTGCCTTGGCCTTAATGTTGACGTTAACCCCTTGAGTCCTTCATCCAACCCTGGTGCCTCAGGCTCAGTCTAGTTCGCGTATCCGATTATCCTTGCGTCCCCCGGTTGAAGGAGCATATTTTGCGCCGGAGAGGCGGAAGAAGCTACCGCAGCGGGTTGCCTCACGCTTCAGTCTAATAGCTCTCAAAAACATCGACGGAAATGTAAACGTACCAATGCGACAGGGATCCTTTTCAACGAAATTCCGAAGTCTCACTGTGCGCACGGCTGGTCTCACAACATCAGTGGCGATTATAGTACAGCAACACGACGACAAACTTCTTTCTATTCGTACATGCAGATCGGTGCTAGATATGCGGTAGATGCGTGCGGTAAATCACATGAAATACATCTTCCCATTCAAACTCTTGTGATGATCTCTGAAGCCTTGGTGCCACTTGTCAAGATCGAAGCTACTCCTCCCAGAAGTAACTGATGCAGAACTGTCATCGTACTTCAAGTCTGGTCGGAAGTGGAAGTTTGCACGACCACAAACAAGCTAGCAATAGGTGAGTGCAATCACAAAATGCTCACAGTTTATTTACATACATCAGCATCTGAGGATCAAGTTGAGTGTCGAGTCAACAAATGAAAAATCTTACTTACAATAAACTGGAGCTGGAATTGAGACAGACCGGGTGGCACGAGCATATGAATGACAGAGAGCAAATGAGAGTTCCTGCAATCTGGTAACAACATTTAGCTGCCATCTTTGTTGTTAACAAAGAAGTCCACCTATTAATGTTGTCGGGAAAGTTGTCATCTTTGATTACAACATAGTGAGAAGGCCTGCTAGCTGAATAGTCCATGACTATCAGCAAGATCACAATAATTAGTGATCCACTTACTCCCCAATAAGCCACCATGGGACTGAAGATAAAAGTCTCTGGCAATTGGATTTCCAATGCCCTGGTCAGCCACAAAACCAGCAAGGCAGTTTCCAGATCTGTCTGCAAATTGGCTGCAAAACCATCAGTCCACAACAACAGAAAGCTAAGAGAAGAACTCACTCAGAATTTGGAAAGAATCTGACATGGTGACTGTAAACAACGAGATGAGATAATTCAACCTGATGATGAAATAGAAGCAACTTGCCGCTTTGCAACAACAATGAATGTCAATTTAGGCTGGGGTATATTTGGATTTTTGACATTCTCCTTCCAGGCATCATTCACACCACCTGTGCATGAGAATATTATCAGCTGCATTTTTGGTCAGTTAGAACCAAACTTACATAGAATGGCCTTGATTTCCTCTTCTGCAACCTTCTCATACTCTGATTCAGACAGCCCATCTCTAAAGAAGAAAATGCTAGCAGGGGGTGTGTGATTGATATTTCCCCATGATGTAACAGCTTTCTGTGATATCTTTCAGTGGGACAATATACATCAGTACGACATATACCCACCTTCACCATGTTCTGCAAATCAACAATGATCTCTGTGCGTGGTGGCTGAATAGAAGTGATTGCTCCATATTTCACTAGGTGCTGATCACGTGACCATACAAGAGAGGCAACTGAGGGCTGATCATTCACCCCAGGTGAGGGATGGCCCACATCAGCCCCTATACATGCATGTTAATATTCCAGAATAAAGGCATCCAAAGACAACATACCCATGATGATACTGTGTTTCAGTTGGCTGAGAGCACCAGACTTAGGTACAGCATTGATACCACCCAGCTTGGCATTGATCCTTCAATCATTGAGATCACTTAATCATCTGTACAAGGAGTTTAAGAACATACTTCATGGCAACATTGTTGCAGAATTGGTCATTTGCCTTGGGAATGTTGTCAATACGCTAAAACAATCATTGAGGCAAACACAAACAGTAGATGAAAACCAGGCATACCACACATTGAGTCACAATCTGAAATTAAATTAGCCCATATTCTAGCTTCATGAGATAAAAGAAATACTTACCCCTTTGATCACATCACCATACTGCTTGACAGCCAATCTAATGTCAGGTGCTGAAGAGGGGAGAATAACCAGGATCAAGTCCGGTATCTCATTATTTCCACAGGTCTGGAAAGAAGCCCGTTCAAAATCCTGCAAAAAAGCACAATCAAGCAGAGAAACACAATTCACTAAAAGACTTACATTATAAACATTGGTACCATTGCCATTGATATATGCTGAGGGTGCACCAGCAGCTGAGAGAGTTCAATATATGGTTTGGAACAGAAAGAAAATAACTTACACATTCCTAATAATGGAATTTAGAGTTACATGTAGCCAATAAGAACACACACACCTAGTTTCAGACAGTTTGCCACAAGCATCTTAATGAACCTCTCATTATTCTGCCTATTCTCCTTATGGCTGTAGTCCAACACTGCCCACTTGTTAAAGCTACGAGCTTCACAGAACTGCTGCCCAACAACATTCCATGATCCATCAGGTTTGGGAGCCTATGCACACACAATAAACAATAATACATGGGATTTGAAAGGAAAAAAACTTACACGAGTGCTATACTTGTACTGCAATGGAGGTGCAGGCAGCACCTTGCCATCAATGACAGTCGGAGTAGTTGAAACCTGCATCCCGGCATCCTGAACAAAAGGGGATGATGCATAATCCAGTACCTCAACTAGGGCGTGAGCATCAGATGGTAACACACAACGACAAGCAGACACTCACTACCCTGTTGCCATTGACTCCACGGCAGATTGCTTCAAGCCGGGCCTTGGGTCTCTCGCTCGTGTAGTCGACCATCTTCTTGGTCATCTCCTGCGGCAACTTCCGTGTATACCGTTGGTTCGGTTCAACGATGCACAGCTCGATTGGAATGATGGCACCACTCTTCGTCCGGATACCGATCGCTTCAGGATATTGGATGCGGTAATTGTAATGGTCCGCAAAGTATGCCTATTGATAACATTGAACCACGAGCAAACGGGATATGAATCAGCACAGAAACGCACCTGGACGGTTGTAGTGAACTTGATCTCATCCTTGGTTCGCTCGAACTCCACGAACCCAGCACGTGTGACGATGTTTTCGATCCTTTTTCTCCCTACTCGTCCGTGGGTGACTCTAACGAAGACGTTCTTGAAAAAGCTTTTCAGTTTCTTGAAGTCGGGTGAACCCTCCGGGAGGTTGAGGTTGCGTCCTCGGTTACCACCAAGGTGGCTAGTAGCGATGTCCATCATATTTCCCTCCTGGTACCTGGCCAAAACGCTCAGAAAGCGCCGCAAAGACTTGCGAAGACTTGCGAAGAGAACGTACATTACACTGCATGACGTATCGATGTTCACGAGCAGGGCTCGGTACGTGGGACGAACACTCCTGTTTGCATCCCGTGATTATCCCGCCAACGTCGAAAATAGTAGTGGAATTGAACGTACTGAAAGAAACCTTTCATGATCTCCAACCCATGACCGAGATCCTTGAATCCGGCTTCCTTGCAGAAGAATGATCGGACATTGTTGGCGTATTGACTGCGTGAGGGTCAGTGACGGCGTTCCATAGAGAACATCACCGACGATATCACGAAAGACACTTACAGGTTGGGAGCTTGCCGAAGAATAAGCTGAATGAGATTCAATGAAACCGCCGTGCGCGGCGTGAATTGCTTTGTCTGGCCACTGACGAGGCGTGCCAGTTCCCTGAGCCGACGAGTGAGCGCGCCGCCACCTCAAACAAACCAAAGGAAGTTACTGAAACTCGATGGGCGCTGCATCGACGCGCGTCAGAATCACGGTGAAGACACCGCTTCTCTTGCCCATACTATCGACTCTGGGCCCATGGTCCGTCATGTTGACATCAAACTATGAGATATATCCATCAAAACGACATAATCCCAACATCTTTCTAGGACGTACCGAGGCTGAGTTTCCAAATGGCAGGGTCCTGGAGGAGTACGCGATAGCATTACTGTCGTATATAACCTTTGGTCTGAATATAACCGGCTCGGTATGGTTTTGCAGTCTTTCAAAGACGTCGATGCGGCGGGATGCCCCCTTGATTGTGGGCTCAAAGGCTATAAAGAGACGATCAGCCGAATGAGCACCATCGGCGCGTACAGGGACACCCACAGACTATCCGTGCGCACGCACAGCATCCACGCGGACGCGATCGTGATTAGTACCGGGAACACGCGTGGTGACAGTGCGAAGCATACCTTCGTATTGGTAGTACGTCTTTTTAGGCAGACCTGTGATCTTGAAAAAATTGGTGGTAACTTGAACATGACGGGGGCCAAATTGCTGAGACATGGCGTCAGTCAATGTAGATGAAGTGAATGAGATAGATCAAATGAGATGGCAAAAGGGAACGGAGACACCAGAGGTAACCCCCGCTCGCTATATAAGTGAGATTAAGTGAAACACGGGTGTGGCGGAAGGCTTCTTTCGTATCGATCGTATCGATGAGAGTCAGACAGAAGCAACTTGAGAAGCAAGGTATTGAGTTCGCATCACCTCACCCATGTTGCCATAACTGACTTTGAATGCCTGGCTACCTGCCTCATTGCCAACTAATCGCACTAATCTTGTCTTCCCATATCGGATCCTTAGGCATAGATTCTCGTATAGCAAAGACTAGTATTAAAAAGGACAAGCAACAGAGGGGAGACCAGCTTCAAACGGAAATCAACACGCGTCCAACAGTAGTACTGGAGAGAAGGTAATATGTAAAGGAAGGAATATCGCTCCTAATGTACCGCATGCGTGATGGTGACGATATCCTCGAGAGGAAAATTGACGTTAAAGAAGGTAGTAAGAAGTTGCTGCCAGCACACCACAGGTGAGCACATTTAGCAGCAGCTGCCAGACTGCTGTGGCTGTACAGATTGACCAGGAGTGACAGTGGAAGACTTTGCGCCTCCAGCGGGTGTTGACGCGGATCCCATTCTGAAGAATGTCGGCATCCCGATATCAATTGAATGGACGGGAATGCCTTACCTATCTTTGATCTGCTTGGCCATGGTCAAGAATGCCTGCTCGACGTTCGTTGCGTTCTTGGCGGAAGTTTCCAGGAAAGGGATGGTCAGTTGATCAGCGAATTCCTAGGGGAAAGTTGAGTGTTATCCAGGTACATCGGCGGTTTAACGAGCACCTTCGCTACGCCGTACTCGACCACCTTCTTGCTCGTGAGGTCCGACTTATTTCCCACCAGCAGCTTGTTGACGCCTTCCGACGCGTATCGGTCGATTTCCTGAAGCCATTGCTTGACGTTCGTGAAGGTGTCTGCGACACTCGATTAGCAAACCTTGTCGAGAACGCTCGATAAGGAGCGGGAGGGGCTGTACCGTTGTCCGTGACGTCGTAAACCACGATGATACCGTGAGCACCTCTGTAGTAAGATGATGTGATGGTGCGGAAGCGTTCCTGACCTGTTTTGAAAGAGTTGGGAGAGGAAGCATGCACAGGTGGAGGGTAACACATACCGGCAGTATCCCACTAAAACGCGTTTCGAGTGGCGTCAGCTCATCTGCGAGGCACAAAATGACAATGAAAGTAGGGTGACTCTTCGTCACGTTTAGGAATAGCACCGGAACTCTTTGGCCAAATGGCGACGAAGAAGCAAAATAAAGAATTACGCACGATCTGGAGCTTCACAGTCTTTCCCTCGAGCTCGATAGTACGAATCTTGAAGTCGACACCAATAGTACTGATATAGCTCTCTGTGTATGTATCATCTGCAAACCGCAGAAGCAGACATGACTAGCAAGGGTTTATATTGAGGCAACTGATGCGGAGTGAGAGAGAGCAAAACGAACCTTTCCGACACCGGAGTCGCCAATGAGGAGGAGCTTGAAGAGGTAGTCGTACTCGCTGGTGTGCATTGTGAGCGTTGAGGACGAAAGGGTGTCTGGACGTTGAAGGCGTTGAGGACGTTGGTTGAGGTAGAGAAAGGCGGGATGCTGCGTGACGCGTGGCCAGGGTGTGACTTTACCGATAAACAATGCCTGTACTGCCACAATCCCCCTCCAACCGCCATCATTCTCGAACTAGCACAAACTCGTCATCTACTACAGTCACGACGACAAGGACGAGCTACTGGAGGGGATTCATGTATCGACGAGTCACTGTGACTGTGTTTGACCCAGGCGATGAGCCTCAACCAAGTTCATAGTATGATTACTTCAATTAATAAAGTGCGTAATGTGTAATGGCATGATCTTTTCGACCCTCTACCCCTACCTAGCTTCCTGTCAGACAGTACAAATGTACAATCCCTTCTAGGCAGTGTATAGTAGGTACATATGCATTACCGGTTACCTCCCACTTCCAGTAGCTCTTGTGAGTAGCACGTGACTTTAGCAGCTGTGGTTCGGGCGCAATCACCCCCAACTCTAACACGTCCAACACCGCTGAATACCCTCCTCTCTCTCTCGGTTGTCCCCCTTCCAAACCCTACGCGTTTCTACGAAATTGGAGCTTAATATTAACAACCATGGAACCATCATACCAAGCTGGCGTTCGCCGACCGGACGTGAAGAAGAAGCTCGTCGTAGTGGGTGATGGTGCGCGGGATACTTTGTTCGTCCTTCGCATTATTATTCAATGATATAATACTAAGGCGGTTGCGGAAAGACGTGTCTTCTCATCGTATATGCAGAGAACAGATTTCCAGAGGTGCGCATACATTCATCCTTATTCGCGTTCTTGCGCGCTCACATACCACCTCCTGGGCAGTCGTATATACCAACGGTGTTCGAGAATTACGTGACACAGATCCAATTCGATGGGAAGTTAGTGGAATTAGCTCTTTGGGATACTGCAGGACAGGAAGAATACGATCGACTACGACCGCTAAGCTACCCAGAGAGCGACGTGATTCTCATTGTCTTTTCAATCGACTTCCCCGTCAGTCTTGGAAATGTCCAAGATAAGGTTGGTGTTTTGTCCCCACCTTCCATTGTTATGAATTTCCTGAATGATCCTTTCAAGTGGTACCCGGAGGTAGCGCATTTCTGCGAAGGAACACCGCTCATATTGGTCGGCACAAAGATAGATCTACGGAAGGACGACCAAACACGCCGTATGCTCAGCGCACAAGGGCAAGTACCGGTGTCAGCTGAGCAAGGCGCCAGCGTAGCCAAGGAGATTGGTGCCAAGTATGTCGAATGTTCAGCAAAGAATGGTACTGGTGTCCAGGACGTATTCAGCCTCGCGCTCAAGGAAAGTATGAAGGGGAAATGGGGTAAGATGGTGAAGCAGCGGCGTTGTGTCGTTGTTTAGCTGAGTAGCGCATGCATAGAACGGACTGCCTTTACACTCTTGCTTAAGTATTTGTACACACGGATCTTACTTGCTCTCACATTTTCATCATGTTCATATAAAGCTTCTTGAACCGAATGGACCATATTCATTGTTCTTTGAGGTGATGGGATTGCAGGGAAGTTGCCACTTTGCAAGAGCGGTGTACTAGCCAAAAGAAAACAGTAAAGATGACAGCCGCGGTGCCCAGCTGAACCTGCGACAAGTCATGCAAGGAAGCCACAGGGACGTCCAGCACGGAAAGGCGTGACGACGGAGGTGAAATTAAGAAATATGTCGAGGAACGAAGCATGGTTGAATTGGGCATCGGCGGCACGGTGGAAAATGCAGTGGATATACTTGCTATGGTGGGATCAATAACAGGAGACGACGCCTTCTGCGACGTACGCACCGGAAGATGGACACGCCCAAAAGGACGTCGGAGAAGATATTTCAATTGACTGGCGAGATGTCTGAGCGGTACCTGGTTCCCCATATCGCGCGTGGACCGGTATGTCTACCAAGACCTCATCTGACTGAGGGTGGGTAGGAGTGGCATCCACGAGTAAGAAGGAATTTCCAGATTGCTTGAGAGCAAAGACGGGACGTTCCAAGTTCGACTCGCCCCAGAACTCAAAGTCTATACGGCGGTCTACGAGTTCATATCTGTCAATGATGATGCTCGGAGGGAGGGTGTATAACGCAAAGAACGAGCAGTGTTCATAGTACTCGTCTAATGCGATCTTTGTCGATAGTGTCGAGTGGAATCCGCGTTGTGGTTGTAGTGAGTGGGAGGTTACACCAGACATGGAAGTGGCCGCGAGAGTGAAGCACACGTGCGAGGGTGCGAAGCTTGATGTACACGCACCTTATCTACCATAATAATCTGTACGTGCGATGGAGGGCCACAATCGCATCCATTTCCCCCGAATCATCTCTGCGGAGGTCACCAAAGCGCTCGGTATCGTCGAAGACATGCAGGCTGGCGAAGGTCTCGTCGACAATGCCTTGCTCACAGACCGTGCCCATCCACCGGTCATCTTTGGTGCTGGAGGCCCTATGTACGTGCCCACGCCGCCTAAACGGCACTGATCGGCTCATTTAGTGTACGCAGGTTGAAGCAATTCGATGAGTCTGCAGCGTCCAGTCGAAAGGGCTCTCAAGCACCAACACCACCGCGATCTGTGGTGGGCATCGGAAACAAAGGTTCGTAAACGGACGTTTCCTGCAATCCTCTGATCACGAAGCGTCAAAAAGTTGCGAAGCCGGATTATTCTGAAGCCAAGATCGTTCTCGCTATGGTACATCATCCTTTGATGACCTACACTTAGGTTCTGACAAAGTCTGTCCAGGTTGGACTGCCGGCACGGGGAAAGTCCTACCTCAGCAACAAGCTGATGCGATATCTCAAGGTCTGTTATTTTCGTGTTTACATGCTCTTCACTGACTTGGATTGCAGTGGCTTGAGTATGATGTTGAGGTATGCTATCACAACATCCTTAATACGCATAAACTAAACTTCTCCCAGGTATTCAATGTTGGCCAATTACGGCGCTCCCGTGCCAGACAAAAGGCGCTGCAGTGCGTGTGGCGTTGATGGCCCGGTGTCTTGGATGTTAACCATAGTAAACCAGGAGTGGAGTCAGGGAAGACCATACAGCAAGCTACTTTAGCCATAACAACGTCGAGGCAACCAAGAACCGTGAACAGCTGGCCGAAGACAGTCTGGATATGTTAATTCAGTGGTTGAAGAAGGGTGGTAATGTGGGCATACACGGTACGAGAGCTCCGTTTCGTGGATCCAACAGTCGGGACTGAACACCACGCAGATGCCACGAACAGTACACGAAGTCGGCGGCAAGTATCATGACGTCACACCAAACTTCATTCAACTTGACGGCTTTACAGCGCTAAAATTGAAGCCCGCGTCGCCAAGGAGAAGGGGATGGAAGTCATTTTCCTCGAATCTGTTTGCAACGACCCCGCTGTCATAGCAGCCAACGTCGCTTTGAAAGTATCCTCAGGCGACCCCGACTATAAAGACCTACCGAAAGAAATCGCTCAACGTGATTTCATTAGGCGTATCAAAGAGTACGAGGCCGTTTATGAGACAATAACAGAACCCCATCTTTCATACCTTCGAATAACTGACGTTGGGAACGAGGTCACTCTTTCTCGCATCAACGGGTATTTGCAGAGTCGTATCGCATTTTATCTCATGAACCTCCATGTGAAACCACGAAGTATCTTCTTCTCTAGGGTACGCCATGCCTCCATCGGTGGTGGCGTTATCTGATAATCTGACTCTTGTAGCATGGGGAAAGTCAGTATAATGTGGAGGGGAAAATTGGAGGAGACTCTTCACTATCCGAACGAGGCTTTCAGTATGCGAGAGCGCTACCAGAGTTGGTTCGCAAACATATCGGCGATGCACCTTTGACGGTGAATCATCCCAGCAGTGATGTAGAATATCAATCTGACCACCCTTTTCAGATCTGGACATCTACTCTGCAACGTACCATTCAAACAGCACAAGACCTACCATATCCCAAATTAACGTGGAAATCTCTAGATGAACTAGATGCCGGGGTTTGCGACGGAATGACATACAAAGAGATTGAAGTTAGTGGAGTCCACCTTGCCAAAGTAATGCTACTAACCGTTGGTCCAGAAAGCATACCCAGAGGACTTTGCGAATCGGGATGATGACAAGTTTAACTATCGCTACAGAGGAGGAGAGTCTTACCGCGATGTTGTTGTCCGTCTGGAGCCTGTCATCATGGAGCTTGAGCGGCAAGAAAACATCCTGATTTTCGGTCATCAGGCGATTCTACGATGCTTGTGAGTGGTCCTTAGAACTTAGAACTTTGCATCAGTCCAACTCGATCAACGATGGCATAGATACGCATACTTCCATGATATGCCTCAGGCAGAGCTCCCCTACATCAAGATTCCGTTGCACACCGTGATCAAGCTCACTCCGAAAGCATACGGTTGTGATGAAGAAAGGTATACAATCGTTTCCATCAACCCACGATGACTTACACCCGTTGCCAGATATACATTGCCGATAGGAGCAGTAGATACCCACCGACCCAAACCGTCCGCCTCTCAGCTAGACGTGCCTACTCCGCCTAATTCTGCGCGGGAATATTACGGGAAACATGTATAGACTGTGGAAATGATTTGCCCTAGATAAGAATAATTATTACCCCGTGCAATGTTCATCTCCCTGCATCATGCACTCATGATCTATCTGCGATAGGATTAGACGCAAGCACACACGCTTGTTTCTCGATCAGACCAGGCAGTCCCGCCCCGCGTTCGATGTTCATCCCTGCCTCTGATGCTGATACTGTACTAATGCAGATTTCACGCACCGTTTCTCATAGATAGACTAGACAAAATACCGCAGGTCATTGAAGAGCATTCCTAGCATTTTTTTGCTGGCTCCCCATAGGTTTTCACGGAGACGTGACTATCAATCAAGCTTCACTGAAGGTGCTATCTACCGCAACTCGAGGATATAAATGGTTGGTCATCAAACAGGGCCGAGCAGCGGGCGCTGAACACCACCAACTGTGTATGCCTCTGACGTGTCCTTTCAACCTACGAGTGTCCCCCTTCCACAAGACTCGGATGAGTTGCTTGATGTGGTGAGTCCTGATTGCGGGGGCTACTTGAAGGTGACTTGTTAATGGCTTTATCTATGGTAAAAAAAGAGGTCTCAGGAGGTCAAATTTAACTTTCCGGCTTTGTCTGAGAATCCGTCGAAGGCTGATAAGCACCCACGGAGACGTTTAACTCGCTGATACCTGCCATTAGTTCGGATCCCGTTCTCAAGGAAACGAGTCATGAAAGATCCACTATATCGCATCAAGGACTCTCTGTTGCCCCGAGACGTCAAGAAAGATGGATGGGGGTAATGTTTTGGATAAGTTATCATCAAGAAAGCTGTACTGATAACGGAGCCACTTGGGGTATCGACGTTTAAACAGGGACGACAACTCTGCAGCTTCAACCTCGACAAGCAACAGAAATGGTTTCCGAGACAGCCACTAACACTTGCCCGGAAACATGTTTTACATCTGGTTCGAGTTTCTATATCTAATTATTTCGTCTACCACCCTCTTTCCGCCATACGGCCACCCTTGAGGTTTTTATCACTGTAGATGCGCATGAGTTACCGCTGCCCGTCATATGATCAACGGGATCTTACATTGTAAGACCGACCATGGGCGCGCCGAGATCTTCCGAAATCTGTTGCAAACGGGTTAGGCCGCGTCAAACCATCGCATTCTCCAATTCTTACCTCGGAGAGAACTTTTGGGTTGTTGTAATGTGTGACCTAGGTTCGGCGTTAGCGGACATCATGCGTATAGACAGAGGGAACGTGTACCGCTTGCACGATAGCTCTCGCTCTTTTAGCTGGGTCGCCAGACTTTGGGTGATGTCAGTTAGATCAAGTTTCAGCTGCGGGGAGAGTTACACGACGTACGTGGAAGATCCCAGAGCCAACGAACACTTGAACACATGTCAGTTCATCATCGAAATCACGCCAACGGGTATGAATATGAACTCACCTCCGTCACAGCCGAGCTGCATCATCAACGCCGCGTCCGCTATTTACAACAAGTGGGTCACCGCGTCAGCCATTCCAATTTACGTACCCATCAAACACGCATGCAGTGGGGAGGAAGAAAGGAGATGGAGACGTACCAGGAGTAGCAATTCCACCAGCTGCGAAGTTAACCACAGGAAGACGTTTCAAACGTGCCGTTTCCTTGAGTAAATGGAATGGCGCCTGAATGTCCTTGGCGTATGCGTACAGTTCTTCTTCGTTCATGACGCTTGCCTTGCGGATTTCGCTCATGACGGTACGTTGATGACGAACGGCTTCGACGACGTTACCAGTGCCTGCTTCACCCTTTGTCCTGATGAACGCAGCACCCTCGGAGATACGTCTGAGAGCTTCGCCGAGGTTACGAGCACCGCATACGAAAGGGATTTTGAAGTTGTGCTTGTTGATGTGGTGGTCTTCGTCTGCGGGGGTGAGGACCTCGGATTCATCGATGTAGTCAACACCGATGGCTTGAATGATCTACGAGTAAAAAGAATACATGCACATACACACGAGGTTTACGTTACATGTCACATACGTGAGACGTGCACAATAGGGGAGAGTTGACGTGGGGTCACACGCACCTGAGCTTCGACAAAGTGCCCGATACGGACTTTGGCCATGACGGGGATCGTGACGGCGTTGATGATTTCCTTGATCATCTTGGGGTCACTCTGGGGTGTGTTTCATGAGGTGAATGAGTGAAACGGGGGACAGGGTGGGAATGGGGGAAATGCTCACCATACGAGAGACCCCTCCTTCGGCTCGAATATCAGCTGGGACACGTTCAAGAGCCATAACGGCGCATGCGCCTGCCTCTTCCGCAATACGAGCCTAACGGAAGCAGTAAGGTTCTTTTAAAACGGAATTCCAGATGGAGTGATAGAATGGAACGTTACCTGTTCTACGTTGACGACGTCCATGATAACGCCTCCCTGTTCAGCATGAAACCAAGATGTTAGTAGACGATGCGAGAGGCAGGAATGAAGTGCAAAATGGAATGGGGGCGTTGCAATCGGACGGCCTCCTGGATATGTGCGCTGTAAACACGCACTTTAAGCATCTGTGCCAAACCAGATTTGACCTGCAAGACGTGAGCTGGATCAGGGATGGGGAGAAACGAATCAAGACTCACTCCAAACGTTCCAAGATTGGTGTTCCCTCCGTCGCGCTGCGCTGTCCGAGCGGGTGCAGCTGCAGCAGCTGGAGTGGCTGCCGCGCCGTTGGTCCCATTCGTTGTAGGTAG